>OZ057405.1:34369187-34528786 GCA_964056735.1 Allodiplogaster pararmata
GGGAAGTCAATCATCTGTTCCCCAGCTCTCTGAGACTATTTCATCGGGAAGTCAATCATCTGTTCCCAGCTCTCTGAGACTATTTCATCGGGAAGTCAATCATCTGTTCCCCAGCTCTCTGAGACTATTTCATCGGGAAGTCAATCATCTGTTCCCCAGCTCTCTGAGACTATTTCATCGGGAAGTCAATCATCTGTTCCCCAGCTCTCTGAGACTATTTCATCGGGAAGTCAATCATCTGTTCCCAGCTCTCTGAGACTATTTCATCGGGAAGTCAATCATCTGTTCCCAGCTCTCTGAGACTATTTCATCGGGAAGTCAATCATCTGTTCCCAGCTCTCTGAGACTATTTCATCGGGAAGTCAATCATCTGTTCCCCAGCTCTCTGAGACTATTTCATCGGGAAGTCAATCATCTGTTCCCCAGCTCTCTGAGACTATTTCATCGGAAGTCAATCATCTGTTCCCCAGCTCTCTGAGACTATTTCATCGGGAAGTCAATCATCTGTTCCCAGCTCTCTGAGACTATTTCATCGGGAAGTCAATCATCTGTTCCCAGCTCTCTGAGACTATTTCATCGGGAAGTCAATCATCTGTTCCCCAGCTCTCTGAGACTATTTCATCGGGAAGTCAATCATCTGTTCCCAGCTCTCTGAGACTATTTCATCGGGAAGTCAATCATCTGTTCCCAGCTCTCTGAGACTATTTCATCGGGAAGTCAATCATCTGTTCCCCAGCTCTCTGAGACTATTTCATCGGAAGTCAATCATCTGTTCCCAGCTCTCTGAGACTATTTCATCGGGAAGTCAATCATCTGTTCCCCAGCTCTCTGAGACTATTTCATCGGGAAGTCAATCATCTGTTCCCCAGCTCTCTGAGACTATTTCATCGGGAAGTCAATCATCTGTTCCCAGCTCTCTGAGACTATTTCATCGGGAAGTCAATCATCTGTTCCCCAGCTCTCTGAGACTATTTCATCGGGAAGTCAATCATCTGTTCCCAGCTCTCTGAGACTATTTCATCGGGAAGTCAATCATCTGTTCCCCAGCTCTCTGAGACTATTTCATCGGGAAGTCAATCATCTGTTCCCAGCTCTCTGAGACTATTTCATCGGGAAGTCAATCATCTGTTCCCCAGCTCTCTGAGACTATTTCATCGGGAAGTCAATCATCTGTTCCCCAGCTCTCTGAGACTATTTCATCGGGAAGTCAATCATCTGTTCCCCAGCTCTCTGAGACTATTTCATCGGGAAGTCAATCATCTGTTCCCAGCTCTCTGAGACTATTTCATCGGGAAGTCAATCATCTGTTCCCCAGCTCTCTGAGACTATTTCATCGGGAAGTCAATCATCTGTTCCCCAGCTCTCTGAGACTATTTCATCGGGAAGTCAATCATCTGTTCCCCAGCTCTCTGAGACTATTTCATCGGGAAGTCAATCATCTGTTCCCAGCTCTCTGAGACTATTTCATCGGGAAGTCAATCATCTGTTCCCCAGCTCTCTGAGACTATTTCATCGGGAAGTCAATCATCTGTTCCCCAGCTCTCTGAGACTATTTCATCGGGAAGTCAATCATCTGTTCCCCAGCTCTCTGAGACTATTTCATCGGGAAGTCAATCATCTGTTCCCCAGCTCTCTGAGACTATTTCATCGGGAAGTCAATCATCTGTTCCCCAGCTCTCTGAGACTATTTCATCGGGAAGTCAATCATCTGTTCCCAGCTCTCTGAGACTATTTCATCGGGAAGTCAATCATCTGTTCCCCAGCTCTCTGAGACTATTTCATCGGGAAGTCAATCATCTGTTCCCCCAGCTCTCTGAGACTATTTCATCGGGAAGTCAATCATCTGTTCCCAGCTCTCTGAGACTATTTCATCGGGAAGTCAATCATCTGTTCCCCAGCTCTCTGAGACTATTTCATCGGGAAGTCAATCATCTGTTCCCAGCTCTCTGAGACTATTTCATCGGGAAGTCAATCATCTGTTCCCCAGCTCTCTGAGACTATTTCATCGGGAAGTCAATCATCTGTTCCCCAGCTCTCTGAGACTATTTCATCGGGAAGTCAATCATCTGTTCCCCAGCTCTCTGAGACTATTTCATCGGGAAGTCAATCATCTGTTCCCCAGCTCTCTGAGACTATTTCATCGGGAAGTCAATCATCTGTTCCCAGCTCTCTGAGACTATTTCATCGGGAAGTCAATCATCTGTTCCCAGCTCTCTGAGACTATTTCATCGGGAAGTCAATCATCTGTTCCCCAGCTCTCTGAGACTATTTCATCGGGAAGTCAATCATCTGTTCCCAGCTCTCTGAGACTATTTCATCGGGAAGTCAATCATCTGTTCCCAGCTCTCTGAGACTATTTCATCGGGAAGTCAATCATCTGTTCCCAGCTCTCTGAGACTATTTCATCGGGAAGTCAATCATCTGTTCCCAGCTCTCTGAGACTATTTCATCGGGAAGTCAATCATCTGTTCCCAGCTCTCTGAGACTATTTCATCGGGAAGTCAATCATCTGTTCCCCAGCTCTCTGAGACTATTTCATCGGGAAGTCAATCATCTGTTCCCAGCTCTCTGAGACTATTTCATCGGAAGTCAATCATCTGTTCCCCAGCTCTCTGAGACTATTTCATCGGGAAGTCAATCATCTGTTCCCAGCTCTCTGAGACTATTTCATCGGGAAGTCAATCATCTGTTCCCCAGCTCTCTGAGACTATTTCATCGGGAAGTCAATCATCTGTTCCCCAGCTCTCTGAGACTATTTCATCGGGAAGTCAATCATCTGTTCCCAGCTCTCTGAGACTATTTCATCGGGAAGTCAATCATCTGTTCCCAGCTCTCTGAGACTATTTCATCGGGAAGTCAATCATCTGTTCCCCAGCTCTCTGAGACTATTTCATCGGGAAGTCAATCATCTGTTCCCAGCTCTCTGAGACTATTTCATCGGGAAGTCAATCATCTGTTCCCCAGCTCTCTGAGACTATTTCATCGGGAAGTCAATCATCTGTTCCCAGCTCTCTGAGACTATTTCATCGGGAAGTCAATCATCTGTTCCCCAGCTCTCTGAGACTATTTCATCGGGAAGTCAATCATCTGTTCCCCAGCTCTCTGAGACTATTTCATCGGGAAGTCAATCATCTGTTCCCAGCTCTCTGAGACTATTTCATCGGGAAGTCAATCATCTGTTCCCCAGCTCTCTGAGACTATTTCATCGGGAAGTCAATCATCTGTTCCCAGCTCTCTGAGACTATTTCATCGGGAAGTCAATCATCTGTTCCCCAGCTCTCTGAGACTATTTCATCGGGAAGTCAATCATCTGTTCCCAGCTCTCTGAGACTATTTCATCGGGAAGTCAATCATCTGTTCCCAGCTCTCTGAGACTATTTCATCGGGAAGTCAATCATCTGTTCCCAGCTCTCTGAGACTATTTCATCGGGAAGTCAATCATCTGTTCCCCAGCTCTCTGAGACTATTTCATCGGGAAGTCAATCATCTGTTCCCAGCTCTCTGAGACTATTTCATCGGGAAGTCAATCATCTGTTCCCAGCTCTCTGAGACTATTTCATCGGGAAGTCAATCATCTGTTCCCCAGCTCTCTGAGACTATTTCATCGGGAAGTCAATCATCTGTTCCCAGCTCTCTGAGACTATTTCATCGGAAGTCAATCATCTGTTCCCAGCTCTCTGAGACTATTTCATCGGAAGTCAATCATCTGTTCCCCAGCTCTCTGAGACTATTTCATCGGGAAGTCAATCATCTGTTCCCCAGCTCTCTGAGACTATTTCATCGGGAAGTCAATCATCTGTTCCCCAGCTCTCTGAGACTATTTCATCGGGAAGTCAATCATCTGTTCCCAGCTCTCTGAGACTATTTCATCGGGAAGTCAATCATCTGTTCCCCAGCTCTCTGAGACTATTTCATCGGGAAGTCAATCATCTGTTCCCAGCTCTCTGAGACTATTTCATCGGGAAGTCAATCATCTGTTCCCAGCTCTCTGAGACTATTTCATCGGGAAGTCAATCATCTGTTCCCCAGCTCTCTGAGACTATTTCATCGGGAAGTCAATCATCTGTTCCCCAGCTCTCTGAGACTATTTCATCGGGAAGTCAATCATCTGTTCCCCAGCTCTCTGAGACTATTTCATCGGGAAGTCAATCATCTGTTCCCAGCTCTCTGAGACTATTTCATCGGGAAGTCAATCATCTGTTCCCCAGCTCTCTGAGACTATTTCATCGGGAAGTCAATCATCTGTTCCCAGCTCTCTGAGACTATTTCATCGGGAAGTCAATCATCTGTTCCCCAGCTCTCTGAGACTATTTCATCGGGAAGTCAATCATCTGTTCCCCAGCTCTCTGAGACTATTTCATCGGGAAGTCAATCATCTGTTCCCCAGCTCTCTGAGACTATTTCATCGGGAAGTCAATCATCTGTTCCCAGCTCTCTGAGACTATTTCATCGGGAAGTCAATCATCTGTTCCCAGCTCTCTGAGACTATTTCATCGGGAAGTCAATCATCTGTTCCCCAGCTCTCTGAGACTATTTCATCGGGAAGTCAATCATCTGTTCCCAGCTCTCTGAGACTATTTCATCGGGAAGTCAATCATCTGTTCCCCAGCTCTCTGAGACTATTTCATCGGGAAGTCAATCATCTGTTCCCCAGCTCTCTGAGACTATTTCATCGGGAAGTCAATCATCTGTTCCCCAGCTCTCTGAGACTATTTCATCGGGAAGTCAATCATCTGTTCCCAGCTCTCTGAGACTATTTCATCGGGAAGTCAATCATCTGTTCCCCAGCTCTCTGAGACTATTTCATCGGGAAGTCAATCATCTGTTCCCCAGCTCTCTGAGACTATTTCATCGGGAAGTCAATCATCTGTTCCCCAGCTCTCTGAGACTATTTCATCGGGAAGTCAATCATCTGTTCCCAGCTCTCTGAGACTATTTCATCGGGAAGTCAATCATCTGTTCCCCAGCTCTCTGAGACTATTTCATCGGGAAGTCAATCATCTGTTCCCCAGCTCTCTGAGACTATTTCATCGGGAAGTCAATCATCTGTTCCCAGCTCTCTGAGACTATTTCATCGGGAAGTCAATCATCTGTTCCCCAGCTCTCTGAGACTATTTCATCGGGAAGTCAATCATCTGTTCCCCAGCTCTCTGAGACTATTTCATCGGGAAGTCAATCATCTGTTCCCAGCTCTCTGAGACTATTTCATCGGGAAGTCAATCATCTGTTCCCCAGCTCTCTGAGACTATTTCATCGGGAAGTCAATCATCTGTTCCCCAGCTCTCTGAGACTATTTCATCGGGAAGTCAATCATCTGTTCCCCAGCTCTCTGAGACTATTTCATCGGGAAGTCAATCATCTGTTCCCAGCTCTCTGAGACTATTTCATCGGGAAGTCAATCATCTGTTCCCAGCTCTCTGAGACTATTTCATCGGGAAGTCAATCATCTGTTCCCCAGCTCTCTGAGACTATTTCATCGGGAAGTCAATCATCTGTTCCCAGCTCTCTGAGACTATTTCATCGGGAAGTCAATCATCTGTTCCCCAGCTCTCTGAGACTATTTCATCGGGAAGTCAATCATCTGTTCCCCAGCTCTCTGAGACTATTTCATCGGGAAGTCAATCATCTGTTCCCCAGCTCTCTGAGACTATTTCATCGGGAAGTCAATCATCTGTTCCCAGCTCTCTGAGACTATTTCATCGGGAAGTCAATCATCTGTTCCCAGCTCTCTGAGACTATTTCATCGGGAAGTCAATCATCTGTTCCCCAGCTCTCTGAGACTATTTCATCGGGAAGTCAATCATCTGTTCCCAGCTCTCTGAGACTATTTCATCGGGAAGTCAATCATCTGTTCCCCAGCTCTCTGAGACTATTTCATCGGGAAGTCAATCATCTGTTCCCCAGCTCTCTGAGACTATTTCATCGGGAAGTCAATCATCTGTTCCCCAGCTCTCTGAGACTATTTCATCGGGAAGTCAATCATCTGTTCCCCAGCTCTCTGAGACTATTTCATCGGGAAGTCAATCATCTGTTCCCCAGCTCTCTGAGACTATTTCATCGGGAAGTCAATCATCTGTTCCCCAGCTCTCTGAGACTATTTCATCGGGAAGTCAATCATCTGTTCCCAGCTCTCTGAGACTATTTCATCGGGAAGTCAATCATCTGTTCCCAGCTCTCTGAGACTATTTCATCGGGAAGTCAATCATCTGTTCCCCAGCTCTCTGAGACTATTTCATCGGGAAGTCAATCATCTGTTCCCAGCTCTCTGAGACTATTTCATCGGGAAGTCAATCATCTGTTCCCCAGCTCTCTGAGACTATTTCATCGGGAAGTCAATCATCTGTTCCCCAGCTCTCTGAGACTATTTCATCGGGAAGTCAATCATCTGTTCCCCAGCTCTCTGAGACTATTTCATCGGGAAGTCAATCATCTGTTCCCAGCTCTCTGAGACTATTTCATCGGGAAGTCAATCATCTGTTCCCCAGCTCTCTGAGACTATTTCATCGGGAAGTCAATCATCTGTTCCCAGCTCTCTGAGACTATTTCATCGGGAAGTCAATCATCTGTTCCCCAGCTCTCTGAGACTATTTCATCGGGAAGTCAATCATCTGTTCCCAGCTCTCTGAGACTATTTCATCGGGAAGTCAATCATCTGTTCCCCAGCTCTCTGAGACTATTTCATCGGGAAGTCAATCATCTGTTCCCCAGCTCTCTGAGACTATTTCATCGGGAAGTCAATCATCTGTTCCCAGCTCTCTGAGACTATTTCATCGGGAAGTCAATCATCTGTTCCCAGCTCTCTGAGACTATTTCATCGGGAAGTCAATCATCTGTTCCCCAGCTCTCTGAGACTATTTCATCGGGAAGTCAATCATCTGTTCCCAGCTCTCTGAGACTATTTCATCGGGAAGTCAATCATCTGTTCCCCAGCTCTCTGAGACTATTTCATCGGGAAGTCAATCATCTGTTCCCCAGCTCTCTGAGACTATTTCATCGGGAAGTCAATCATCTGTTCCCCAGCTCTCTGAGACTATTTCATCGGGAAGTCAATCATCTGTTCCCAGCTCTCTGAGACTATTTCATCGGGAAGTCAATCATCTGTTCCCAGCTCTCTGAGACTATTTCATCGGGAAGTCAATCATCTGTTCCCCAGCTCTCTGAGACTATTTCATCGGGAAGTCAATCATCTGTTCCCAGCTCTCTGAGACTATTTCATCGGGAAGTCAATCATCTGTTCCCCAGCTCTCTGAGACTATTTCATCGGGAAGTCAATCATCTGTTCCCCAGCTCTCTGAGACTATTTCATCGGGAAGTCAATCATCTGTTCCCCAGCTCTCTGAGACTATTTCATCGGGAAGTCAATCATCTGTTCCCAGCTCTCTGAGACTATTTCATCGGGAAGTCAATCATCTGTTCCCAGCTCTCTGAGACTATTTCATCGGGAAGTCAATCATCTGTTCCCCAGCTCTCTGAGACTATTTCATCGGGAAGTCAATCATCTGTTCCCAGCTCTCTGAGACTATTTCATCGGGAAGTCAATCATCTGTTCCCCAGCTCTCTGAGACTATTTCATCGGGAAGTCAATCATCTGTTCCCAGCTCTCTGAGACTATTTCATCGGGAAGTCAATCATCTGTTCCCAGCTCTCTGAGACTATTTCATCGGGAAGTCAATCATCTGTTCCCAGCTCTCTGAGACTATTTCATCGGGAAGTCAATCATCTGTTCCCAGCTCTCTGAGACTATTTCATCGGGAAGTCAATCATCTGTTCCCAGCTCTCTGAGACTATTTCATCGGGAAGTCAATCATCTGTTCCCAGCTCTCTGAGACTATTTCATCGGGAAGTCAATCATCTGTTCCCCAGCTCTCTGAGACTATTTCATCGGGAAGTCAATCATCTGTTCCCAGCTCTCTGAGACTATTTCATCGGGAAGTCAATCATCTGTTCCCAGCTCTCTGAGACTATTTCATCGGGAAGTCAATCATCTGTTCCCCAGCTCTCTGAGACTATTTCATCGGGAAGTCAATCATCTGTTCCCAGCTCTCTGAGACTATTTCATCGGGAAGTCAATCATCTGTTCCCCAGCTCTCTGAGACTATTTCATCGGGAAGTCAATCATCTGTTCCCCAGCTCTCTGAGACTATTTCATCGGGAAGTCAATCATCTGTTCCCCAGCTCTCTGAGACTATTTCATCGGGAAGTCAATCATCTGTTCCCAGCTCTCTGAGACTATTTCATCGGGAAGTCAATCATCTGTTCCCCAGCTCTCTGAGACTATTTCATCGGGAAGTCAATCATCTGTTCCCAGCTCTCTGAGACTATTTCATCGGGAAGTCAATCATCTGTTCCCCAGCTCTCTGAGACTATTTCATCGGGAAGTCAATCATCTGTTCCCAGCTCTCTGAGACTATTTCATCGGGAAGTCAATCATCTGTTCCCAGCTCTCTGAGACTATTTCATCGGGAAGTCAATCATCTGTTCCCCAGCTCTCTGAGACTATTTCATCGGGAAGTCAATCATCTGTTCCCAGCTCTCTGAGACTATTTCATCGGGAAGTCAATCATCTGTTCCCCAGCTCTCTGAGACTATTTCATCGGGAAGTCAATCATCTGTTCCCAGCTCTCTGAGACTATTTCATCGGGAAGTCAATCATCTGTTCCCCAGCTCTCTGAGACTATTTTGATTTGCTCGTTAATTATCTCTTCACCAATTCTCTTTTCTCACAAAAGAAATTTTTCTGCTTGTTTGTCTCTATAAAGCTGTAATACACAATTCTTACAAAATTGATTACCTAGTTATAAATTGAATTTTGAGATGTTGTCTTTCTAATATCACGCTTTTGAAATGTTGTCTTTCTAATAATAATAGTCTTCCTAGCACTTGTTCCCGCCTCGCGGCAAGGTACGCGCTCCCCTGAGATGCAGGACAGACCTATCCTGGTTGTTGTTGTTGTTGTCTTGCCCATAGGTCCTGTCTAGGGGAGTCCTTTTGGGATAGGTTGGTGGTGAGGATCCTTTTGAGTCCGGAGAAATTTTCTCCGTCTACACTCGCACCGCAGTCGGCGATCGTCTTGGCGAGACCCATTCGTTAACCGGAGAAGGGCAAGAGGTTGTTTTACTGGCGCCTCGACTCGCCATTGAAAAGTATAGCGGAGTATCGGCTGATGTTTTGTCCGGTGGCATGCCCAGGCCGGTCCGGCGTCGCCCTCCTTTGACGAGCTATACTACCCAGTTTTGGTCCGCGGCGGGATTTCTCCCTCTACCTCCCAGCACGAGTTCTTTGTAGGGAGGCGTCCCTCTATCCGCCACCTGAGGTCGCGCTCGATTCTGGACTGGATGATCCGGCTCCATCCGTGACAGGCTCTTAAGGCTGTAGAGTCACGAATGGCCACTGTTGCCAGTGTGTTTCGAGTATCCTGGTAGAACCAGTGGCTGCCCGCTAGATCACTGCTAAAAGATTAACAGCAGTGTGGAGAGTCAGATTCGTACGAGGGGTTGAGTAGTCATGTCAGACCTTCTGTCGCCGAGCCTCTGTTTTCCCAAATCAAAAGGGAAGACCCTTATGTAAAACATATTTTTTTTCGCGGTAAAAGTTTTTTCCGCTTTTGGCGGTCGTCTGTACCTTTTTCTTGCACACTAAAAAACCCCTGATTCGTGCATGAACACTACAAACATTTCTTAACCCCCCTTAGTTAGGGTGGAACTGTCCGGGGTGGGAGTCGAACTCGGGACTCTTCGCATAATAGTCGAACTCACTACCATTATGCCACGCCCGGACATATGTTGTCTTTCTAATTTGTTTCAAGTTGTCTTTCTAATTCATGAAAATATTCAAGACTTTAAATTATGAAGATACAGTAGCTCTGTCGAAATCTTCGAATGAAAAACAAAAAAAAAGCAATCAAAATACAACGGCAACCCACGAACACAACCTTCTCAAAAACTCATTTGATGTACGATATTATTTTTTTAACAACTGATTACGAAAAAAAATTAGCCAGAGACAAGTTATTTACTAAAGTAGTAACGTTGTACGATACATTTTCATTAAAGACCAGAATAAAAACATCAAGAGAAACGTAGTTGATACAAACAACTGCTTCTGTTGAACTGACTAGTTAAGTAATGCTTTTGATCTACTTAGTTCAGCCTTTGATCTACTTAGTTCAGCCTTTGATCTACTTAGTTCAGCCTTTGATCTACTTAGTTCAGCCTTTGATCTACTTAGTTCAGCCTTTGATCTACTTAGTTCAGCCTTTGATCTACTTAGTTCAGCCTTTGATCTACTTAGTTCAGCCTTTGATCTACTTAGTTCAGCCTTTGATCTACTTAGTTCAGCCTTTGATCTACTTAGTTCAGCCTTTGATCTACTTAGTTCAGCCTTTGATCTACTTAGTTCAGCCTTTGATCTACTTAGTTCAGCCTTTGATCTACTTAGTTCAGCCTTTGATCTACTTAGTTCAGCCTTTGATCTACTTAGTTCAGCCTTTGATCTACTTAGTTCAGCCTTTGATCTACTTAGTTCAGCCTTTGATCTACTTAGTTCAGCCTTTGATCTACTTAGTTCAGCCTTTGATCTACTTAGTTCAGCCTTTGATCTACTTAGTTCAGCCTTTGATCTACTTAGTTCAGCCTTTGATCTACTTAGTTCAGCCTTTGATCTACTTAGTTCAGCCTTTGATCTACTTAGTTCTCTGCTTCGAAAGGATAGTTTGCTGGAAAACGAATCGGTCAACAACAATTGCTCTTTCATAGTGAAAGATTAATTTAACCTACAGTGATCGCTTAACCAAGCAAAAGACCTTGAATTATGAGAAACAAGAGAGTAGTTTGAGACAGAAAAATGATTTACCCATTATATTATACCCCCCGTTGAAAAAATTGTAGTATTCAAAAAAGTTTACAACTGGTGAGCTATGAGTGAGTGAACGACCAACTAAAAACCTAGTTTCAATTCTCTCGAAGCTTCGACAAAACTTACTTGGGCTGATCAACCCTTCGGTATATAAACATGGCCCCATCAACTTCAGTCTTCTCCCAAGCTCTCGCAGTCAAGTCGAACTTGTAGAGCGCCGTGTGGGTAGCCTGAAGGCATGAATATTAACAAGAACTATAGTTTTTTTCCGGATTCAATAAATTTTTTTTTGTTGCAAGCCTTTGCATACTTGATGTGTCAACGAAAATGGACATTTTGTTTCTGTTAAAAACATAGGTAAACTGCAAACTAGCAGAAAATTTTTGTAGAGAGATCGACTACTGAAATCCCTAAATGACCTCTAATTGAGAATGAAATTTTAGAGTTTCTAGGGTAAAAATTAAAAAAAACAAACTTGCACGTTAGTAGATGAAAAGTATTATTTGCAAAAATTCAGCCAGGTTTTATGTTTCTCTGACCCGTACTGCGATTAAAAAAATTTATGCGCTCTGCAAAAACCACGAAAAAGATTGAAATTTATGCGCTAGGAAAAAATTTTTCTCGGATTTTTCGTAGGGAAAGTCCAAATCATTGTAAAAATTTGAAAATCTATGCGCTCGAAGAAACTTGTGTGGGTGCTAAGAAACACCCTGAATTCAGACCGAACAGGTTTCGTCTAGTTAAAAACATAGCTCACCAGGATGTGTTGAAATTTTTTTTTTTGGGCGGGTGACTGTGCGACCCTGGCGATCGGAAAGCGGGGGGAGGGGGAATTAACAAAATTTTTGGTCTGTTTTCTGTGGTCAATTGATCTTTTGATTCGCGTAGCACGGGTCGGAGTTCAATATTCGACATTTTGATCACTTAAGAACGTTGTGCTTATTGAAAAGATCATTTTATGTCATAATTTCTTTACTATAAAAAAATTTATCTGGGGGAACGGGCGGAAGACAGTGAGAAATTTTACAAGTTTGGTGAGCTATGGTTGAAAATATAAACTTTCAACCTACCCGGGCGATCGACCCAATGATAAATAAAGACAAATTTAAAGTATGGTTAAAAAAGAAACTTCAAGTAGAATCAGAAATTTTTTTTTCCATGCCGAAAAAAATGCGTTAATAAAGCTTTATAAGTAAAAAACACAATTTTTGCGCTTTCAAAAATTCCTTCAAAACTGAAAAAAAAAACTAAAAAAAGATGCTTCTCTACTTGAGAACAAAAAACCCTTTTTAACTAACTTTTATCCTATGTAGCTTTCAGGACGAAATATGTCCTCGCCTGGGGTCTAGTCATATCTATACCAAAATGCTTTGTCATGCATTGTGGTCTCAACAATTCTAGAGCTATTTATTACACTGATGAGGCAGTCATACCTGAAACACCCTACGTGAGAGATCTAGGAATCAGCTTTCAGGAAATCATTACTTTCTCCAAACACAAAGAAGAGACTATTACAAAGTCCACCAGATGCATAAATATGATTTCTAGAGCGTTCAGAACGAAATCTATCGCCGTACTACTTAGAACATACACAACATATGTACGACCCCTCCTTGAGTATGGTAGCGAAGTATGATCCCCTGTCTCCATAGGACACATTAACTCTATCGAGAAGGTTCAAAGATCATTCACCCGAAGACTGTTAGCTAGAGCTGGTTTAATCAGAATGGAATATCCCGCTAGATTGCGCTTTCTATCTTTGCAAACGCTAGAGTATAGGAGAAACGTTGCTGATTTGACTTTAATTCACAAGTGTTTACATGGAATGATTCAAATAGACTACTCAAGTCTGTTTAAACTTTGCCCTTCCCCCTATCCTACTAGGGAGTCTCACTGTTACTGTATATCACTTCCATCTAATTATCAGACTAGACACAGCACATGCGCATCCCCAGTTATAAAAATTTGGAATAAACTGCCTAATATAATTATAAATCTTCTAATTCTAAGTTACACAATTTAAAGGCAGTGACGCCTGGTTGGATTTTTCATGATTCAAATATACGTCACTGCCTTTAAACTGTGTAACTTAGAATTTGAAGATTTATCATTCATCTTCCATCTCTCTTCTGTCTTAATCGTGAACTCTGGAGTTACGCTCCATCAATGACGCAATCGCTTGATAAGCATGCGTGACTAAGAGAACAAGGCATATGAGCCTTTCATATAACATTATCGCACGGAATAGCAATGTGTGTCCGTGGTGTAATGGTAACACCAAGGGTTAAATAGTGACCGGATCGGTCCCGCCGGCGGATACATGTACACACACTATTGACAAAAAACTCCCTCTCTTTTCTCACCCTTTTGCTTCGTCCCCTCTTCTTTTTTCTTCCAAACTTTGCGCGGCGGATACATGTAAACCCAAATTGGGCGGCTCCATTTAACCCCTGGGTAACACGCGCTCCCGGTTTGAGTCGAGATGGTCTGGGTTCGATCCCGCCCGGCGGACTAGCTTTTTTCTGTGCGATATTTCAATCATTTGCCTAATAGAATTGTTTCCCTGAGTTTCTCCAGTACTTTCAGAGATGAGATTTTAAAAGTAGATGATGATTTTCTGGTATTAATCACTAAAATTAGGATTTGAACCGTTGGTTTTTAGTTTAAATGATCATGATGTTGTTATTTTGAACTTTTTTCTTTTCAACATGATATCGATAATTACTTCAGAATCTTTGTGTGTATTTTTCAAAAAGTATCCCGCTGTTTTCTCTTATTGAGCTCACATCTGTGACAGTATATCAGTTTGTCACTTAACATGTTGTTTCGTATTTAACTGGAATAAAGAAAAAAAGAAGGAATGAATGAAGTTTCTAATTGCTGTGAAGCTATTTACTGCTCTTTAACAAAACATTTTTCTCATCAAGTTTGAAGGTTGAATAGGAACTTTTTGCGTTTAGCCCCTTTCCCCCCTACGAGAGGTTCCATGGGTCATACGTCTGACTTACTTACATTTACAAAAATTAAATTTACAATAAAAAAACGCTTGGGCTTAGGTAAGAGTTTAGGCTAACGAGACCGTATCAAAAAAATGCCTCTCTCATCTGACCCAATTGAACCTCAGGTAGGGGAGCCCTGAAGGCAAAAGTGCCGTTTAATGATAAAACGTAGAATGATTTAATAGTGTCTCACTACAAAAACTCAGCTACAATAACAAGATATACAACTGTATTCTAACCCAAACTGCTTTATAACCAGGTTTTACATTCTCCTGATATAGGACTGGTGATTAGTAGAAATCCGATCATTAAACATTTTAAACACGGGAAGAGAAACCTTGTCAAGGATTATATCAGCGCAGACGTCGACTCGCTGTATCATAACTAGGTTCTTCGCTTCGGTCGCCGCAATCTCTTCTTTCTTCCGATTTGACATTTTCGATTTCTCAATTAAACACTTATGACGATAATACAAGGTCAGGTGAAAGCTTTCGGTGTCGAGAAAGGTACAACTAAGGGTTGGTACAACTCGTGTTGTTTAAAAGACAGAAAAGGGCAGGCGTTGCTGCTAAACAACGGATTGGATATAAGTAATGAAGCACTTCTGAGTTATTTTTGAGTAAGGCATCATTTTAGTCCAGGAGAAACTATAACTTGAGTTTGTCTTTGAGTGACTTCTCTGCTAGACAACTGATCTTTTGATTTTTTTTAGTTGGTTTTAGAAGTTTTAAAAAAATGAACTAGAAACCGAAACAATTATAAACATCACGGTTGCTTCAACATCTTAGTCCGAAGCTTAGTACTGAAATGGAACGAAATATATAGTTCTCCAAAACTCTTTTTAAAAAAATTTTTGGATTATAATAATCCCGTGCCGTTTTTGTTGACAACTGTGATTTTAGGGCTATTACTAAAGCACGCCACGCACGCCATACACGCTAAATCATTAGTATTGCACGCCACTGCGCGGGAAAATTCTTAACTTTGCCCAATGCGCTTTATTTAGTTTTTTCAAGTTTTTTGCTTTTTTTTTCTGCTTAGGCTTAGGCAAAAGTTTACGCTAACGAGGCCGTATGGCTTAGGCTAACAAGAACGTATAAAAAACATATTAGTGTGTCAAACACTCTTTCTCTTTCACCGCGCAGTGGCGTGCATTAGTAATGATTTGGCGTGTTTGGCTTGCGTGGCGTGCTTTAGTAATGGCCTATTTTAGATACGAATTGAGAATTAAGGAAATTTGATTGAGAACACTCAACGTTGAAATCAAGCTTGGCTCCACGTTGAAAATCACAGCAAATAAAAAAACAACTGTTCAAGTGAATGCTGAAAGGGGAGCGGACATTGTGCTGCATCGTCTCCTCCGGAGTGAGTCGACAACGTCTGCTTGGCAGTCACTCGCAGCCTGCGCCACTAACAGTGGATAGGTTGCGAGGGGAGACGCAAGGTATGTTTTGTGTTGAGAACACTGCGAGATAATCAAACGATTAGAGTAGATGACAATCTGCAAAATTTATGTAAAGATGTAATTGATCAAGATTGAACACATGGAAAGAGAAGATTTTCGAGAAAATGGTGAAATTTTGGATTCAAGAATATCTCAATGATCATGATTATTAATAAATAATGGTGGTGAAGAGTCGAAAAATTACTGAAAAATGATTCGATAATTTGAGCGTAGAAGTTCAACACAAAAGGAACGTGAAAAACAGATGAGAGTGGCCTTTTTTGATACGGTTTCGTTAACGTAAACTTTTTTAAGCCTAAGCGTTTTTTATGTAAAAATATTTTTTTCTAAAAATAATTTGTTTTGTAAATGAGTCAGACATATGACCCATTGAACCTCTGGTAGGGGGGGCGTGCAAAGGTGCCAAAAATAAGAAAAGCGAAATTATTAAATTGATATATGTAAAATCCGAATATTTTTTAAATAGCCAAAAAAAAGTTTTATTCAAATGATTAATAACCTAATTAAGTACCAGTTAGTGTTATCAACAAGTTGTATTACAAAATTTGGAGCAAAAACGTCGAAAAAACCGATTAAAAATCGACTTCAAAAAATTGAAAATGTTTAATTGGGTTACAATAGAATGTGTTGGAGAGCGCTTCAAAAAGAAAAGAGTTATCAATAATATACCAAGGAGACTACATAGAAAAGTGAAAAACTGACAAGTTTTTTTCGGAATTCCGTCGTATTAGGAAAATCGATTAACTGTCATTTTATTCGCGATTGAGAACATGCGCGAGAGGTAGAACATCAAAAGTTCAGAGAAAAATACGAAAAATCACAAAAGAGAAAAAGTCGATGAGCTGTTGAAGAAAGTGGTGAAGAAAAGCAAAGGTGTATAAGAGGGTCGACTTATGCAGAGCATATAACTTTCATCAGTTTTTTTCTTTTTACAAAAACGGTTTCGACCTTGAATTTTTTTAATGAAATTGTCTGGCAAACATAATTGTCGATAAAAATGTTCAAAAAACGTTATTTTTTGTTTGGCAGTCGAAGCTAATTTGTTCCGTCTGCAAATGTGTTTCCAGGCATCGTCCTCTTCCGCCTCAACAGAGCAGTGACCCGGAATGCCTTGAGTGCTCTGATGGTGAGTCAGTGGCACGAGGCGCTCTGCTCACTCAAGCACGACAAAGAGGCAAGGGTACTCATCATCAAGAGTGATGTTCCAGGCGCTTTCTCTTCTGGTTACTCTTTGTTTCATTATCCCTTCATCATTCGGTCAGTGGAATTCGGCAATCAATCGATATTTCGGTTCTAGTGATTATGATAAGTTGATTTCGCCAATGCCAAGAGTAACTGAGCTCAAGAACGCAATGTCTTGAGTGGTTAAGAAGGGGAAATTTGTATTTTGGTTTTGTGACTTGGAGAATATTTTCGTTTCTCCTATATCCGAAGCAGGGGTTAAATGGAGCCGCCCAATTTGGGTTTACATGTATCCACCGCTCAAAGTTTGGAGGAAAAAAAAAGAGGGGATGAAGGAAAAGGGTAAGAAAAATAAGGGAGTTTTTTGTCAATAGTGTGTGTACATGTATCCGCCGACGGGACCGATCCGGTCACTATTTAACCTCTGATCCGAAGTGAGGAGAGATCGACTTCTTGTGATCCTAAGTCTTGTTCCGCGTATCGACTTTCAGCACTCTTCATCCTATATCCTTTCAGGCGCCGATCTCAAAGAACGCCGAACGATGCCCGTCGAACAAGTGCCAGCTTTTGTGGAGAGCCTCAGGCAAGCTTCTTTTTTGTTTTTTGTCGAAAAAATCTCACCAGGGACTGAATTTTTTATGAAATTTGCGAGTGAATTCAAACTTACCTACGATTTTCCAAAAAATTTTCAGAACTCAAGAACTGAAATAGTTCTAGAATAGTAAGAAAGTGAAAGGGAAGTAAAGGCAGATAAAAGCGAGAGAATACAGGAAAAAGAGAGTGGAAGAGGATGAAAAGAGTGTGAGGGAGCATCTACTGAGAGGCAGGGGGACAACGGTATTTCGTAGTCCTAGGTAAACTGCCAACTGGAAAAACATTTCTCGGGCGACCTACCGACCCCTTCCCCAACTCGCAATGAATGTATCAGTTTTCACATGTAAAATGGGAATAAAAAATCTTCATTTCTCTACATAAATGAAACGTTACATCAGGCGTTCCATCAGGCAGCTTCAACTGGTTTCATAAAGTTGAAAGTGAATCGTTTAACCTACTTTAGTAAAAAAAAAACAACGATTTATTGAAAAATCAAGACATATTTTACCTATGTTCGTAGTTATTGAAAAGGCCACGCCGAAGAGCTTTCAATGTTCCGTGGGCTCAACTTGTAAACACTATCTATTCTATCCGAGTTTCTCTTATATGTTGTTACTTTTAGAGCTGATATTTACACCCAAACCGTTTTTCGGAAGACTTATATTTGTCCCATAGGTCTCAAAATGCGCCCGAAAAGGACGCAGAGGCTAAAATCTTTGTTTCACACAGAGGACACAGAGGCTGAAAGCAGGGGTTAAATAGTCTTATCAGACTTTCTGTCGACGAGCCTCTGTTTTTCTAGATCATGAGAGCGGACCCTTATAAAAAACTTTTATCGCGGGCCTCTGTTTTTTTATCATAAGGGGGCACCCTTAGGTGAAATTTTTTTCTGCCTTCGGCGGGCGTCTGTACCTTTTTTGAAAACTAAAAAAAACCCTGCCTGAAAGCGAAAATTTGTCTGAAATGAGACCTGTGAGGGGTTTTGAAAAAAAAGTTAATTCATGCAGAGAAAAAGAGATAAAACAAAGATTCTCTCTCAGGAATAGGAACAGAAACCCATTGACAGACGGTAGAAGACGAGCGTGTATGTATATCAAGATGAAAGAGGCCTTTGAGAGAGCCCGAGAGCGTGTGATGTTGAAGAGAGGAGCAAGACGATCAGAGTCATTTGTATCACTAGCTTTTCGGATAGCGCATATATTCTAACCGCAAGGCGTGCTCGAGAATTAAACCGTTGACCATTTAACCCCTAACTCGTGAAGCGTCTTGATGAACTGTGGTGTAAACTGCAGAAGCCTGGCTGATAGCATAGCTCGCCTGCCACTGCCGACCATTGCAGCTATTGATGGATTTGCGCTTGGCGGAGGGTTGGAGATGATGATGATGATTGTTGCCCGTGCGGTTCCTTTGACGTTGAAAGGGGGGGGGGGGGTCCACGAGCTCTCGGTAAAAGCTCAAGCACACAGTCACACTCACTCACTTCTCTCTTTCTCTCTCTTTCTCTCTCTTTCTCTCTCTCATTCACTTTTTTTTGCCTCTTTTCTTTTCGCCTTTTTTTGGTTTCGGGCTCTGGCTTTTTTTTAAATAACTGATTCCATCCTTCCATCCATATTATTCAACAATCCAACCTACACAGACAACAACAAGAACAGCAAATAACTATTTAGACTGGCAATGAAAACAACATTCATTGGGCTAGGAAATCTGCAACATCGACAGGTCTATACCATAGGTCTAGAGGTTTAAGTCTAGTGGGGTTACAACGGCAGTTAAACAAGTGAACACTAGTATGATCTACCTCTCTACATGAAGGACAGAGAGGAGAATCAGTGGCACCAATCCTATGAAGGTAACTATTTAACGTGCTAGAGTAACCACTTCTAAGTTGCGATAGGGTAACCTGTTGTTCCCTGTCAAGTAACCTAGTAGACTTATGGACCATGGGTGGTTTGAATCCTAGGACTGTGTTTGGTTCACAGTTTCTAAGAAATTTCCTAACGGCTTCTGTGTGCAGATTTCTAAGAGTTGTTTTACAGTCACTATCCCCCAGACTGAGGTCCATGTTCATCACGTGTCTGCGTATGGCTCTTGGTGGTCGTTGTCGGAGGGTGAGGTTATGGGATGGGTGATCGTCTTGCATTCTGGCCTTGGCTAGGTATTGGCTGGTCAGCAGCTCATTGTGCTCCTTTACTGGTAGGAGTTTGGATTCGAGAGCGAGGTGCTGTGTTCCGGCCATTTGAAGGTTACCCGTGGCTGCCCTTATTGCTTTGTTTTGGCAGGCCTGTAGTCTTGTCCAGTGGGTGTTTGCGAGTGGTGGAGTGTATACGGGTGCTGCGTAGTTAATGATCGATCTCGTCGTTGCTTTATATGTCGCGATGAGTGTAGTGGGACTCTGACCCCATTTTCTGCCTGCTAATGCTCTGATGATGTTGAGGCGTTTGGAGGTCTTCGTTCTGATGGCCTCTGCGTGGTGTCGGAAGGTTCCTAATTGGTCCAAAACCACACCCAAGATCTTTGGTGTTTTGGTGATTGGGAGAAGATCGCCACCGAGTTTGATTTCAGGTTTTTTGTTGCATTCCGCAGTGCATGTTGTGAAGAGGGTCACCGAGGATTTTTCTTTGGAGATCTGCATCTTTAGGTTGTCCAGTTCATTAACTAATGTGGGGAGGTACTCATTCATTTTGTCCTCGCATTCGTTGATCTTTGCACTCGATGACATTATTGAGATGTCGTCCGCATATGCAACAATGTTGGTGCTTCCCGTGGGTACTGGGAGCTTGTTTAGGTAGACATTGAAGAGAATGGGGCTTAGCACACCGCCCTGTGGAACGCCAGCCCGACTGGTGAAATAGCTGCTAGTCGTGTTTTGGAAGGTCACACTCACGGATCTTCCCCGAAGATAGTTAGACAACCATCTCACGACGCCTCTGGGAATATTGGTCTCTGCCAATTTTCTGCAAAGTGTAGGGATATGGACTAGATCGTACGCCGAGGTCATGTCCAAAGCAACCATTATCGTTCTCTTAGGGGGAGCTTTTTGGTTGAAACCTTCAGTGATCTGGCCAGTTATTTCCAGGAGAGCTGATGTTGTGGACTTGCCTTTTGTAAATCCGTGTTGCCATTTGGCCAGTTCGATCCCATCTGCGATGAGAGGGAGTAGGCTTCTTTCGAAAAGTTTGGCAATGGGAGATAGGATTGAGATTGGGCGATATCCTTTAATCGTCGACGGGTCCTTTCCTATCTTTGGCAGCATAATAACTCTGGCTCTTTTCCAAGCATGTGGTATGATACCGGATTGGAGAGTGCTGTTGTAGAGAAAGGCCAAGCATCTTTTGAATGAGCTTCCTGCGTTTTTGATCATGAGAGGGCAGATACCTTCGCTGTCGATTGCCTTCGAGCCTCTGGTTGCTTTGCAAGCTTTTTCAACGTCATCAATCGAAAAGACGGGAATGTCTTCTCTGGAAAACCCTTTTATCCATCGGGTTGTCTGTCGATTTGTTTTGTCCGGTGTTATAGGGGCTTGTTTGGCCAGGTTTTTGGCAAAGCCGATTGGTTGGTTCATTATGTCGAAGTCCATTTACGTATTCCTCCCAGGCTTTTTGCTTATCCTTGCGAATTTGAGTTGTGATTTCGGCCATGATTGTAGGGAGATCAGGATTCAGAGGATCATTGGTCCTCATGTAGTCTCTTTGTTTAATCAGGGCTTTCGCTTTTTCGCTAAGGTTGGGAGTGTAGTTGAGCTTTCTGCCTTTAGGGATGTTGTTCTTCGACGCTGCAAGAATGACTCGTACCAGGAAATCGTGCATTTCATTGGTTTTTCCTGTGAAGGGAAAATCACCAATTCTTTTGTTTATCTCCTTCTCGAAACCGCTCCAATTTGCTTTGTTGTAGTTCATGAAGCACTTTTCATTCGATATGTTAGACGGTTGAAGATCTACTTCGATGATGATGGGGAGGTGGTCGGAGTTGAGTCTGTTGATCGGTGTCCATCTGCATTCTGTTTACACGTCGGAGGAGATGAGTGTTATGTCAGGCGAGGCGTCCTTTCTTGTGTGTTGGCGGGCGTTGTTAAGGCAGACCAGGTTTCTTTCTTCTATGGCTTCGCAAAGATCGTCTCCTCTTTTGTCTTCGACTCCATCACTCCAGAGCGCGTTGTGTGCGTTGAAATCTCCCGCAATGATACATGGGCCCTGTCTGTCTAACAGTCTTTCAAAGTTAGTACTATAACCGAGTGAGCATGAGGACCGGGGAGGTATGTATACATTGGAGATGGAGAAGTTGCCTCGTTTGGTGGGGACATTTATGCACATAGTTTCCGCGACCTTATCCGTTGAGGGAAGGGTTATATTAGTGAACTGAGTGTCTTCCCTTATTAGTATGGCCACACCACTGCCAGAGTTGTTACGATCTTTTCTGAGCATGGTGTAGCCGTAGACAGTAACTCTAGCGTCTCCTTCCATCTTGGTCTCTTGAATGAGAGCTATGTGAATGTTCAGTTCGTGTAGGAGGCCCTCTAGTTCTGACGCTCTAGCCCTTAAACCATTCGCGTTCCATTGAAGGATTTTTAGGTTCTCTGAGGGCTTAGTGGGTTTAGTTCTCGTGACAGGTGGTCTACTACAATCGAGACATCTCCAATTCGGGGACCATTCATTGAACGATGACAAATTCGAGCACTTGAGGTGTACCCATGAGGAGCATCTACCACATCTTATACTGTTTGATGCAGCACTTTTAGAGCAAACGGGACACGGCCATCTTGGCGGACCGGGGTTGGATTCAATACCAGCTCTAAGTAAGAGAGTTCGGACCAGGGAGGCTGGTAACGCCTGGTCCTCTAATGAAAAAACAAAGAGAGTGGGTTGTGACTGAGTACGAGCAATGCTCGTGTAGGCCCTTTGAAGGGTTTCTTTCCTTTGGGATAGTATGTTTGGAGGTCCATTGGGGCCGATGCTGGAAGGCAGCATCGTCCACAGTCGCACCGCGTGTAGGTGACCTCCTTCGCGACCCCTTCTAACCGCAAGGCGTGCTCGAGAATTAAACCGTTGACCATTTAACCCCTAACTCGTGAAGCGTCTTGATGAACTGTGGTGTAAACTGCAGAAGCCTGGCTGATAGCATAGCTCGCCTGCCACTGCCGACCATTGCAGCTATTGATGGATTTGCGCTTGGCGGAGGGTTGGAGATGGCGCTCGCATGTGACATTCGAGTCGCTCACGCACGAGCCAAAATGGGCTTAACGGAGACGAAGCTTGCAATCATTCCAGGTATTTTTTATGGGTACATACTTTTTAGTGTGCCAAATGATTCAATACTTTTTAGTGTGCCGTTATTACCGCTCATAACTGAATGATTAAAAACGATATCTCATATTGAATGAGAAACATTTGAAAAGCAGTCTGACTCGGCAAAATTTAAATTTTTTTCTAACATTAGGATTCGATACTTATTAAATAATACTTTTTTTACGAAAAAGTCTTACAGGGAATACTATCTGATGTGCAGGTGCGGGAGGAACTCAGAGACTATCTCGTCTTATAGGACCATCCAGAGCAAAAGAACTCATATTTACGGCCAGAGTCTTCGATGGAGAAGAAGCTGCCCGACTGGGAGTCGTCAATGAAGTGGTCGATGGCGAAAGAGAGGATGCAGCCTACCAGAAGTCCCTTCTCATTGCACAGGTTAGTACCGATCTATAAGTAATCAATCTCAAAGATCTACTCCAATTGATTATCGACTTTATTATACTACCAGGAGGTGACAATCTCCGCAAGGCTACAAATTTAAAGTGCATAAGATGAATATAAAGGCCAGAAATGTGTTTATACTTTGAAATCGAAGTTTATGTTGCTTCAAAATATTTCAAAAGTTGAGTTCTCTTCGAGACCAAGTTTCAGCTTAGGAGCTTCAGTTCAGTTCAAAAAAAAAAAAGATTTTGTATCGTTCTTTTCTTTTCATCAGACTCGCTTAATAGAAGTTATTATTCTGATTTTCAGGAAATTCTTCCGCGCGGTCCAATCGCGTTGAAAATGGCCAAGATGGCTGTCGACTGGGGATGGAATACAGACATTGACACAGGCATGCAAATAGAGAAGGCCTGCACTGCATTGGTTCGACTTTGAGAGTTCCTTTCAAGACCAAATTTTCGTAATAGGTACTAAATTAAGTTTTCCGGGTCAATTCTCGGTTTTTTTTCAAGCCAGGAATCGAATTTGTTGATTGAAAACATTAGTACTCAGAACGAGAGAAAAAACGAGTGCCTTCGAGACGGATATAAGAAAATAGTAATAGAGAATCACTCTTGATAAGCTTCCTCTTTTCTTTCTTTTATTTCGAAAAATCTCCTATTTCACGAAAAAATAGCAGTCAAGTTGTAAAAGACGCTTATAAGTTGACGGTAAATTATCAGCTATGCTGTTAGTATATGAAATTTCGTATATGAATTAATAGAAATTTAGTATATGAAATAATAGAAATTTAGTATATGAAATAATAGAAATTTAGTATAAGAAATAATAAAAATTTTATTACAGATAACAAACACCAAAGATAGGTTGGAAGGTCTCACCGCGTTCAATGAAAAACGCGCTCCAGTCTACAAAGGAGAATGAATTGAATTTAAGGACTCGATGCTTCTCAAAACGCAATTAAATTTCAAAAGTATAATTCTTATATAATTTTCGAATAAATTTTGAAAGTAGATTCCATTTGTCCGGTATAGTTTTTAAATTGTTGAGTTTTATATATTTGCGCCATGAAAGCGGGTGACGGAAAAGTTTGATTTTAAACTCATTTGGTGTCCTTTTTCGTAGTTGGCGATTTGGAAGATGAATTATCGAAAAATTTGAGTATTTCTCTATGTATCAAATGAAAAAGACTTGATTGAATTTTTCCAATTTATTGAGTTTTTGATGGTCAAGAATATGTAATAGAATCTTTCAACAAAAAAACTTCTCTATGTTCTCAAGTCGATCCATTGGATGTTTATCGTGTGTTTGCCAATAATATCTCTTTCTTTTTCACTATTCTTTTTCTTTAAAAAAAAATTTCTTTCTATCGTTCATTTCTAACACATATGTACATCGCTATTCCTTTCGAAAATGCGCTTTTTAGAAGAGAATTTTATGTCATCCTCAAATTCTAGAAAACCTGAGATAACATTTCATTACTGAGCCAATAATACATAAACGCGGATAAAAATTTTGATTCATTGTTCGACCTTTTTTTTCTCGGTTACCACCGATTTCTCATATAGAAAAAGACAAATTTGCATCGTGAACAGCTGCAACGGACATTCTTTGCCTTCTTTCAAAATGAAAAATGATTACTCGGAAATCACAATTAAATGCTGGGTATTATCGTTGAATATTTAACCTCGAAGGTGTACCCATCGTATACCTCAAAAAAGTATATTTTTTTAGAATTGAGTCTTCACTTGAGCAAGACTCGGAGCTCGGGGTGATCTGATTTCGCGTGTCGTTATATTTATTGCGGGTACGATCATGAATATTAAACTCATGAGGACTTTAGTAAGTAATCAAAATAGGCCATATGCATGGAAAACAGATTATAACAATCTGGATTAGTCAAATCCAAGGATTACAAAATCCAAAAAGTTAAAAAATTTAGGATTATGAAAATCGGTATGCATGGATGTCAGATTTCTTAAACTTGGATTATTGTCAAAACGGACGCGGCGTAAGCACTAAAATGCATCAAAATGCACTCTAAAAACTATAATTGTGGAAAACTAAATGCACTCTAAACACTATAATTGTCGAATATTAGTTAGTATTGTAATAACAAAAAAATTTCCGTTCCGTTTTACTTTCACTACACACTTCAAAAAGAGCAACATGAACGGAATGGGTCAAATTGAGCTGAGAATCCTTTTGGATTACTCACTAACCCACCTCCGGAGTAGGGTTACGAATTTTGCCGGATTATCTCTAATCCAAAAGTATTATAGCTTCCATGCATACCGGATTAGTGAAATGTATTTGGATAACTGCTAATCCAAGGTTCTAATCCTTTTGGATTGCTCCATGCATACGGCCTAATGAGTTCAGTGATTTCTTAAATATATGAAATCTCCGAGTGCTATAACTAAAAGCTTTCACAGAAGCTGCTTTTGTCCCGATAATGTTGAAAATTGGTTCTATGGTTGGGTCTAACACAACTTATTCTCTCTCTATCAGGAAGTGCGAGCGCTTCAGCACGCAATCGAGGACGCATTGCTAATCTGCTTCATGATTTGTACCTTGATGAAATTTTGCAGGAAGAGAAGGATGCACCTTTCCGCGCTGCGCAGAAGCGCTGGGTGGGACATTGCAGCGGCGGTGCTTCTCTCGAGGAGACCAATCGTGGCCCCGCCTCTCACTCCCATCGAGCACAACTTTCTGGCTAGTCTACAACTTTTCAGCCCCCCCCCCCCCCATTCTAGCCTCGGATGTATCTGATGAGAATCTGTTTCCTATATCAGTTCACTATAATGATGATAATAATAATATACTTCCTCGCGCTGATTACCGCATTTGGCATGGTACGCGCTCCCTCGAGATGTGGGACAGACCTATCTTGGTAGAACCAGTGTCTGCCCGCTATGTCACTACTGGTGTGTGGAGCAGCAGTGAGGATAGTCAGATTCGTGCAAGAGCACTACCAGTATTTCTAACCCCTGGTTTGAGTGTATCTCTCGGGTGCAAGTGAAACTGGAGACCCTTTGCACAATAATCGCGCCCACTACCATTAAGCCACGCCCGGACATGTTCTCGGTTTACTGTAGTTGCTAATAATAGTTTTGAAAACTTGGAATAAGATAACAATAAAATTTGTACTGATTACCAACACAATGCTAAGCCAAAGAACCTTGTAAATACCTGTAAATTACAGAGACTGCAGCTGAAAAAGGAGCAAGATCGCTCTCTACTCTGTGATTATGAACTGAAGACCATCAAAGATGAAAAGTTAGCTTCTTTCTCTTGCCGGCGATTACTTCAAATTAATGAAGATAGTTGGTCATGAAGAAGCCATTCTTTTCTAGAAGTTATGTTCTCTTGTTTTTCTTCTGAGGAAAACGATTTTTAATGTCATTTTCAGTTCTGGGACTTCCATGTTGCACCTCGTGAAGACATCGTTTCAGTAGAAAATAAAAGTAATAGGGCTTTTCATTATTGCATTTATTCATTGTTCATTCCTTGGACTTGTAGTATTACTTCTTCTTCTTCTTCTTCCTCGCGCTTGTTCCCGCCTCGCGGCAGGGTACGCGCTCCCCTGAGATGCAGGTCAGACCTATCCTGGTAGAACCAGTGGCTGCCTGCTAGATCACTGCTAGTGTGATTAGCAGTAGTGGGGAGAGTCAGATTCGTGCATGAGCACTACCAACATTTCTTAACCCCCTTGGTTTGGGTGGATCTGTCCGGGGTGGGAGTCGAACTCGGGACTCTTCGCACAATGGTCTATCACACTACCACTATGCCACGCCCGGACTTGTATTATTACTAACATAGGTAAAATCTAAAAAATTCCACTGTCAACTTGACGAAACGGGTTGAGTTTTCGTCAAGTTATAACTAAAGAAACGTTATATTTATGTAGAGAAATGAATACTTTCACTTTCATTGAAAGCTCTGATACATTTATTTGGAGTGATGAAGATGGTCGGTCGGTAGGTCGATCGCCCTGAAAATTTTTGCCAGTTGGCAGTTTACTTATGAAAACAATAATCATTGCGTATATGCATAGACTTACTTCTCATTGGCGGTGTATGTATGAGTGAAGGGTCGCTTAAAAAAAGGGGGGAATAAAGTAAAATAAAATTAAATTGATTAACTATTAAACAATTAAACAAAATATAAACACAATGAAGTTATTTAATTATCGAATACATGAGAGTGAGGTACAATGATATCAACTGGCAAACTGAGTAAATACTTTTGGAATACCTTGCTATTAGGATTATTCACAAAGAATAATTCAAGAGAATTACAAACTGATAATTGACATGAAACACATGTAGATAAGGAAGACTTGCTGATATTATTGGGTTGAACATGACGCAGAGAATGAGAATGAAAAGAAGGATGACGAGAATGAGAATGACGAGAAGAATGACGAGAATGAGAATGACGAGAAAAGCGATCAACAGCAGATATCCGATATAAGTGCATAGTGTCTATGTATGTCGCATTTCTGATAAATACATTTATGAATAAAAGTTACATCAGGAAAAGCTCGGCGATATTCAAGAGTTTCAAGGCCTAGAATAGAAAGTCTCTCTGAATAAGGGAGTGAAAGATGGCCGGCTCTCGCGATAATGCGACTCTTTAAGGAGCGTTGAACTTTTTCGAGCTGTTTCACCAGACTTCAGTCTGGAATTCTTTCGAAAAGTAGAAGAGTTAATTTCGATTTTGTGAACAATTTTTTTAACCCATTCTTTTCCGATTATATTGAAATTGAAGTTTTTGTTCTCAGATTGGAAGCGAAAAGAAAAGAACTGTTGGACGCTGGAAAGGAAATGAGCGAATTAGAGGGCGAATTGGGCATCACGAACTCTATGCGACAGGATGAGTGGGCCAAGAGGGAAGCTGCATTGCGGGCGAGGTATCGTAATAGGAGCATATACAATGTGAAAGAGAAAGAGAGAGATAGAGACATAGAGAGGAAGAGAGAGAGAGATAGAGGAAGAGAGAGATAGATGAAGAGAGAGATAGAGAGAGGAAGAGAGAGATAGAGATTGAGAGAGGAAGAGAGAGATAGAGATAGAGATAGAGAGAGGAAGAGAGAGATTGAGAGAGGAAGAGATAAAGAGAGAGATAGAGAAAGAGGAGTAGAATGGGAAACAAAGAGCGAATGAATCGTTTTTTTTGGTTTTCATAATTCAAAGTTCAAGTTTATTCGAACACATCGGTACAGAAGTATTTGTAATTTACTATGTAAATTGTAGTCACGAGCTTTTTCATGACTTCTTTTCTACGCGTCTTCACTTCCAAAACTTTTTCCAACATGATGATGCTCGGTTTCGATGTTGTAGACTGAAGCAGCCAACTGAAAAATCCGATGACCCCAAATCATTACTCCGTCTCCCGGAAAGACGCATCTCCCTAGTCGTGAGGCAGACATTTGGAGAGTCTTCTTATTCATCTCCGTGGATTTTGCCGCAGTGTAGTCATCAAAAGGAGGAGTCACTGAAAAAGGTCGCCATTCTTTCGGGGAAAAGTTTAACGAAAATTGACTTTAGTTGTCGATTCGAGCAAGGAAGGAAGGAATAATGAGAAGGAGGGATGGCACGAACTTCTCCTCATTCCGCTTGGGAGGTTTAGGATAGGGTTAAATTAATAAGTCTCTATCTCTGTTGGCGATCTTTTGTTCCAAACTTTTGTAGGTCTTTTGTAACTATTGTAGGTTATTTCCATTTCAATAGCAGAACCTCATGTGGGACCCCAATTTCTCTCAACAGTGCTCTTTCCATTTTAATAGCAGAACCTCGTGTGGGACCCGAATTTCTCTCAATAGGGCTCTTTCCATTTTAATAGCAGAACCTCGTGTGGGACCCCAATTTCTCCCAATAAAACGACCTTTTATAGCGACTCGCGAATAACAGAACATGCGAATTTCACCTTTCAGTGATCTTGTTTGTCCTTTCCGTACGCATTGAAAACCCCTGGTTGAGGCCTGCAATATAGCGGAATATTGAGAGAAAAGGGGAATGCAAGTGAGTGATTTATTGAGGGAAAGGACGAATTCATACCCCTTCTAGTTTTATCAGATCTTTGAATTTATTTTAGTATGAGCTAAAACTTGAGGGTTCATGGAGTATTATTTTGTGGAGACGAAAATCAGTCATTCCGGTTACATGAAAGAGATTATATTTATGCATTTTATATTTATATATATTTTATCTATACTATATTTACATATAAGTACGGGATAACTTGTGAAGGTCATCACTTATGTTAAAGACATTACTTGAAAATTGGAGAATAGAAAGTTGGAAGAACGGTTTTCTGGACAGCAGGGGTTAAATAGTGACCGGATCGGCCTTCGCGGCGGATACATGTATACATAACTGAATAACAAAACTGCAAAAAAATGTTTTCTCCAAACAAATATCATATAACAAAAATTTTATAACGCGAGATTATCTTATTCACTTTTAGCCGTTACTCTTAAAGAGTGGAGATTTGGCTTAAAACTCTGCGCTGTTTTCTGTTTAAAGGCACGGTAGCCCAATAAAAGTAGTTTCCTTGGAGAAAAAGAAACCTTGCTTTAAGAGAAAGCTTTAAATTCAGCTCAAACGTGCTATGCCTTTCTAAAGAGTAGAAAAAGTGATACAGACATTTGAAAAAAATTGAATAAATTCCTCCGCTCAACATGGATGTCCGCGCAGAAAAGAAAGGCAAAAAAACTTGGGTGACTTTTTTTAAAAGAGCTTTCAGAAGAGTTTAGAAAAACGCATGAAGATGTTTTTCTTTTTTTTCAATCCTATAATGGAAACGTGAGGGAAATGCTGCGCTTCACGTGCATTTCCGCGCCGAAACCGGTCAAAAATATTTTTAGAAAGCTTGACCTTTTGTATGACATGTGGACAACATGGAGATTACGAAATGAATGTTTCCTGTGTGAACTTCTTGCGCTTTTTCATGAACTTTTTGATTGTTTTATCTGCATTTGTTATCTGTGCCACTGTTCAACATTGACAATTTATGATTTTTTTTCTCTTTATTATCAACGATATTAATTCATAATGAGTTCTGTTCATTTTGTCCACATGTAATACAAATGTAAAAATTCACATGTCATACAAATGTCAAAAAGCAAAGTAATACTCAGTTTCAACAAGTGATTTTTTTTTAAAAATCAGTTTTTTCGGCGGATACATGTAAACATCACTTTGTCCGGTCGCATTTAACCCCTGCTTAGAACACGAGAAATAAAAGAAACACGAGAAAACACGAGAAATAAAAGAAGGTCGCGAAGGAGGTCACCTACACGCGGTGCGACTGTGGACGATGCTGGAAGGCATTGACCCCAATGGACCTCCAAACATACTATCCCTTCTTCTTCTTCTTCCTCGCGCTTGTTCCCGCCTTGCGGCAGGGTACGCGCTCCCCTGAGATGCAGGACAGACCTATCCTGGTAGAACCAGTGGCTGCCTGCTAGATCACTGCTAGTGTGATTAGCAGCAGTGGGGAGAGTCAGATTCGTGCATGAGCACTACCAACATTTCTTAACCCCCTTGGTTTGGGTGGATCTGTCCGGGGTGGGAGTCGAACTCGGGACTCTTCGCACAATGGTCTATCACACTACCACTATGCCACGCCCGGACCAAACATACTATCCCAAAGGAAAGAAACCCTTCAAAGGGCCTACACGAGCATTGCTCGTACGCAGTCACAACCCACTCTCTTTGTTTTTTCATTAGAGGACCAGGCGTTACCAGCCTCCCTGGTCCGAACTCTCTTACTTAGAGCTGGTATTGAATCCAACCCCGGTCCGCCAAGATGGCCGTGTCCCGTTTGCTCTAAAAGTGCTGCATCAAACAGTATAAGATGTGGTAGATGCTCCTCATGGGTACACCTCAAGTGCTCGAATTTATCATCGTTCAATGAATGGTCCCCGAATTGGAGATGTCTCGATTGTAGTAGACCACCTGTCACGAGAACTAAGCCCACTAAGCCCTCAGAGAACCTAAAAATCCTTCAATGGAACGCGAATGGTTTAAGGGCTAGAGCGTCAGAACTAGAGGGCCTCCTACACGAACTGAACATTCACATAGCTCTCATTCAAGAGACCAAGATGGAAGGAGACGCTGGAGTTACTATCCCCGGCTACACCATGCTCAGAAAAGATCGTAACAATTCTGGCGGTGGTGTGGCCATACTAATAAGGGAAGACACTCAGTTCACTAATATAACCCTTCCCTCAACGGATAAGGTCACGGAAACTATGTGCATAAATGTCCCCACCAAACGAGGCAACTTCTCCATGTTGTTGTCTTGCCCATAGGTCCTGTCGAGGAGTCCTTTTGGGATAGGTTGGTGGTGAGGATCCTTTTGAGTCCGGAGAGAGTTTCTCCGTCTACACTCGCACCGCAGTCGGCGATCCTCTTGGCGAGACCCATTCGTTAACCGGAGAAGGGCAAGAGGTTATTTTACTGGCGCCTCGACTCGCCATAGAAAAGTATAGCGGAGTATCGGCTGATGTTTTGTCCGGTGGCATGCCCAGGCCGGTCCGGCATCGCCCTCCTTTGACGAGCTATACTACCCAGTTTTGGTCCGCGGCGGGATTTCTCCTGCTACCTCCCAGCACGAATTCTTTGTAGGGAGGCGTCCCTCTATCCGCCACCTGAGGTCGCGCTCGATTCTGGACTGGATAATCCGGCTCCATCCGTGACAGGCTCTTAAGGCTGTAGAGTCACGAATGGCCACTGTTGCCAGTGTGTTTCGAGAATTTCTCCAATTTCTCCACTTCTCCATCTCCAATGTTTACATACCTCCCCGGTCCTCATGCTCACTCGGTTATAGTACTTACTTTGAAAGACTGTTAGAAAGACAGGGATTATGTATCATAGCGGGAGATTTCAACGCACACAACGCGCTCTGGAGTGAAGGAGTCGAAGACAAAAGGAGACGATCTTTGCGAAGCCATAGAAGAAAGAAACCTGGTCTGCCTTAACAACGCCCGCCAACACACAAGAAAGGACGCCTCGCCTGACATAACACTCATCTCCTCCGACGTGTCAACAGAATGCAGATGGACACCGATCAACAGACTCAACTCCGACCACCTCCCCATCATCATCGAAGTTGATCTTCAACCGTCTAACATATCGAATGAGAAGTGCTTCATGAACTATAACAAAGCAAATTGGAGCGGTTTCGAGAAGGAGATAAACAAAAAAATTGGTGATTTTCCTTTCACAGGAAAAACTAATGAAATGCACGACTTCCTGGTACGAGTCATTCTTGCAGCGTCGAAGAACAACATCCCTAAAGGCAGAAAGCTCAACTACACTCCCAACCTGAGCGAAAAAGCGAAAGCCCTGATTAAACAAAGAGACTACATGAGGACCAATGATCCTTTGAATCCTGATCTCCCTACAATCATGGCCGAAATCACAACTCAAATTCGCAAGGATAAGCAAAAAGCCTGGGAGGAATACGTAAATGGACTTCGACATAATGAACCAACCAATCGGCTATGGAAAACTATCAAAGAAATTGATGGTAGAGGACACAACCGATCTCACAATGTCATCATTCAAAACGGAAAACAACTATCCTCCCTGGAAGCTGCAAACGCCTTTGCCAAAAACCTGGCCAAACAAGCCCCTAAAACACCGGACAAAACAAATCGACAGACAACCCGATGGATAAAAGGGTTTTCCAGAGAAGACATTCCCGTTTTTTCGATTGATGACGTTGAAAAAGCTTGCAAAGCAACCAGAGGCTCGAAAGCAATCGATAGCGAAGGTATCTGCCCTCTCATGATCAAAAACGCAGGAAGCTCATTCAAAAGATGCTTGGCTTTTCTCTACAACAGTACTCTCCAATCCGGTATCATACCACATGCGTGGAAAACAGCCAGAGTTATTATGCTGCCAAAGATAGGAAAGGACCCGTCGACGATTAAAGGATATCGCCCAATCTCAATCTTATCTTCCATTGCCAAACTTTTCGAAAGAAGCCTACTCCCTCTCATCGCAGATGGGATCGAAATGGCCAAATGGCAACACGGATTTACAAAAGGCAAGTCCACAACATCAGCTCTCCTGGAAAAAACTGGCCAGATTACTGAAGGTTTCAACCAAAAAGCTCCCCCTAAGAGAACGATAGTGGTTGCTTTGGACATGACCTCGGCGTACGATCTAGTCCACATCCCTACACTTTGCAGAAAATTGGCAGAGACCAATATTCCCAGAGGCGTCGTGAGATGGTTGTCTAACTATCTTCGGGGAAGATCCGTGAGTGTGACCTTCCAAAACACGACTAGCAGCTATTTCACCAGTCGGGCTGGCGTTCCACAGGGCGGTGTGCTAAGCCCCATTCTCTTCAATGTCTACCTAAACAATCTCCCAGTACCCAAGGGAAGCACCAACATTGTTGCATATGCGGACGACATCTCAATAATGTCATCGAGTGCAAAGATCAACGAATGCGAGGACAAAATGAATGAGTGCCTCCGCAGATTAGTTAATGAACTGGACAACCTAAAGATGCAGATCTCCAAAAAAAATCTTCGGTGACCCTCTTCACAACATGCACTGCGGAATGCAACAAAAAACCTGAAATCAAACTCAGTGGCGATCTTCTCCCAATCACCAAAACACCAAAGATCTTGAGTGTGGTTTTGGACCAATTAGGAACCTTCCAACACCACGCAGAGGCCATCAGAACGAAGGCTTCCAAACGCCTCAACATCATCAGAGCATTAGCAGGCAGAAGATGGGGTCAGAGTCCCACATCACTCATCGCGACATTTAAAGCAACGACGAGATCGATCATTAACTACGCAGCACCCGTATACACCCCACCACTCGCAAACAAGCACTGGACACGACTACTGGTCTGCCAAAACAAAGCAATCAGGGCAGCCACGGGTAACCTTCAAATGGCCGGAACACAGCACCTCGCTCTCGAATCCAAACTCCTACCAGTAAAGGAGCACAATGAGCTGCTGACCAGCCAATACCTAGCCAAGGCCAGAATGCAAGAGGATCACCCATCCCATAACCTCACCCTCCGACAACGACCACCAAGAGCCATCCGCAGACACGTGATGAACATGGACCTCAGTCTGGGGGATAGTGACTGTAAGACAACTCTTAGAAATCTGCACACAGAAGCCGTTAGGAAATTTCTTAGAAACTGTGAACCAAACACAGTCCTAGGATTCAAACCACCCATGGTCCATAAGTCTACTAGGTTACTTGACAGGGAACAACAGGTTACCCTATCGCAACTTAGAAGTGGTTACTCGAGCACGTTAAATAGTTACCTTCATAGGATAGGTGCCACTGATTCTCCTCTCTGTCCTTCATGTAGAGAGGTAGATCATACTAGTGTACACTTGTTTAACTGCCGTTGTAACCCCACTAGACTTAAACCTCTAGACCTATGGTATAGACCTGTCGATGTTGCAGATTTCTTAGCCCAATGAATGTTGTTTTCATTGCCAGTCTAAATAGTTATTTGCTGTTCTTGCTGTTGTCTGTGTAGGTTGGATTGTTGAATAATATGGATGGAAGGATGGAATCAGTTATTAAAAAAAAAAGCCAGAGCCCGAAACCAAAAAAAAGGCGAAAAGAAAAGAGGCAAAAAAAAGTGAATGAGAGAGAGAAAGAGAGAAGTGAGTGAGTGTGACTGTGTGCTTGAGCTTTTACCGAGAGCTCGTGGACCCCCTTTCAACGTCAAAGGAACCGCACGGGCAACAATAATCATCATCAGAAATAAAAGAATGAATTTGAGTCGGAGAATTTTCGAAGTTGTATTTACAAAAGTCTCAATGGTTTAGAGTTCCGAACCCTGACCTCAGGTGTTAAACGAAGCTATTTTTTTTAAAAACCTTAACCAAAGCGTGGTTCAGACTGCAGAAAGATGTCTCTCGACACGATTGAAAGATATCAAAACCAGCGGGATCTCGAATGCTCCTTACGCAGTTTATACTCACAAGTTGAGCTTTCATTTGATCTTCTATCAGACTGGATTCATTATTTTACTGAGAAGGGAAACTTTGTTGTTTGAAATGATTCAATATTTCAAGAACAACACTCAAGTTCTGTAGAATAAGAGAATGAACAAGAAGAGACCTTTGAGTTACAGTATGAAAGGCATAGAAGGAACAAGAGACCTTTGAGTTACAGTATGAAAGGCATAGAAGGAACAAGAGACCTTTGAGTTACAGTATGAAAGGCATAAAAGGAACAAGAGACCTTTGAGTTACATTATGAAAGGCATAGAAGGAACAAGAGACCTTTGAGTTACAGTATGAAAGGTATAGAAGGAACAAGAGACCTTTGAGTTACAGTATGAAAGGCATAGAAGGAACAAGAGACCTTTGAGTTACAGTATGAAAGGCATAGAAGGAACAAGAGACCTTTGAGTTACAGTATGAAAGGTATAGAAGGAACAAGAGACCTTTGAGTTACAGTATGAAAGGCATAGAAGGAACAAGAGACCTTTGAGTTACAGTATGAAAGGCATAGAAGGAACAAGAGACCTTTGAGTTACAGTATGAAAGACATAGAACTAACAAGAGACCTTTGAGTTACAGTATGAAAGACATAGAAGGAACAAGAGACCTTTGAGTTACAGTATGAAAGGCATAGAAGGAACAAGAGACCTTTGAGTTACAGTATGAAAGGCATAGAAGGAACAAGAGACCTTTGAGTTACAGTATGAAAGGCATATAAGGAACAAGAGACCTTTGAGTTACATTATGAAAGACATAGAAGTAACAAGAGACCTTTGAGTTACAGTATGAAAGGCATAGAAGGAACAAGAGACCTTTGAGTTACAGTATGAAAGACATAGAAGGAACAAGAGACCTTTGAGTTACAGTATGAAAGGCATAGAAGGAACAAGAGAGCTTTGAGTTACAGTATGAAAGGCATAGAAGGAACCAGAGACCTTTGAGTTACAGTATGAAAGGCATAGAAGGAACAAGAGACCTTTGAGTTACAGTATGAAAGGCATAGAAGGAACAAGAGACCTTTGAGTTACAGTATGAAAGGTATAGAAGGAACATGAGTACGATTTCGAGACGGTTTATGCGTGTTTTATTATAATAGCTGGTCTACAATACTATGAATGAGGTTTACCGTTTTATTAATGAAATTGGTCAGCGAGCAATATATACAGGATGTTCCTCTAACCCGCACTGCGGATGAAATCTAGGCGTTCTCTGAGTACCAGTTGGCTATTTTACCCAAGACTCTGTGTTGTTTGAGTTTCTTCAGATACCCGAAAAAGCTGAGGGAGAAGTTGAAGACATCTAACAGAGGAGTCAAGGTCATTTTTTTCCGTTTTTATACACCCTAGGGTTATTGGGCGAGGCAACCGATCCTTCTGGACAAACCAAAGAAAAAAAGAAACTTTCTAAATGTTATTTCTCATCATGATTCAAAAATAGTTATAATTGCAAAAAAAAAGATTATAGGAAGAACCGAATCTTGTGGTCATTGATCCACTAAGCTCGTCCAAAAGTAAAAAGAAAGGCCTTTCATTGGAGCGAGGGCTTTGAATGATGAAAGGCGTATTGGTCTTTGAAATTTGAATCTGTTATGTTGTTGAATACCTTTCTACGCGAACCGACATATCTCGTTTGCTTCTCTATAATATGGGCCTCCAATTCGAAAAAGGGATCGTTTGTAACTTTTCGACAAGTTCTAATGAGCTATGGAAAATGTTTGTTGGATTCGGATATCAAAGCGATTGTCAATAAATTTAATTTTGCAGATTTTCCTGTTCTCAACAGATCTTGTATCTGACATTGAGAACTTGGATGTGGATAAAAATGAGGTAAGGCCTATTTAGAAAGTTCTTGCTTTTTTGTAAAACATTTTTCGTGCAGATGTGCATTGTTATTCTAGTGGAAAAGGCACTGGGTTCCCACCTCGCCTGCAATGGTGCTAGTGAGCTACAGATCACGAGTTCAAGCCATACCAAGGGACCGGTTCATCCTTACAGGTATCGAGCACGTCCTCAGGTTGCGGATAGAGGAATTTCTCTATGCACAAGTGTATTGGAGATAGCGGGCTTGCCCGTCGCGGACCAAAATTGGATAGTATAGTTCGCCAAAGGAGCGCGATGCCGGACTGGCCTGGGCATGCCACGGGATAAAACATCAGCCGATACTCCCCATATTCTTTGTAATGGCGAATCGACGCGTAAGTGAAGTAGCTTCTTGCCTTCCTTCGGTCAAAGAATTGGTCTCGAGAAGCGGATCGCCGACTGTGGTGCGAGTGTAGCTCAACTGATTGGTCTATACCTAAATTTCTCCGGACTCGAAAGAATCTCCACCAAACTATCCCAAAAGACTCCTCTCAACAGGGCATTTGGGCAAACAAGAACAACAGCAACAACTCGGTTCCGACCCAATCCACAGTGGAACAGTTTTTTTGCTAGCTAATTGTGTTCTTCTGTTAACAGTCCTGAGCTTTTTTGTTTGTTGATTAAAGGTTGTTGAATAAAGGTTAACAGTCCTGAGCATTCCTCCCTTTTCTCATCCTCCTGATGTAACAACTCTCCCCACTTCTCGTAATTTTCCCTTCTGTGTCTTTCTGAGTGGCTGGTACGCAATGATTCTTTCCATTCTTGAGTTCCCAGCTCGGATCCCTCTGAAGTGACTTCGATCGGAAAATAACTCTGAATTTTAAAATTCTCTTCTACCCTATGCCCCAGAAAACCTCTATCATCCCTCTGACTTGTATGCATTAAACATGTGATGTTTCAAAAGACTTTGTGTAATAAAACTTCAAACTTCAAAGCCTAGCTCGTTAAAAACTCAAGTACGATGATTGAAAGAAAAGAAGAAGAAAAAACTAGATTATTATGCTTTAGTTCGCGGATCATCAGTGGTGCTCAGCGGAAGAATTGCAAGACCAGATTGAGGACAAATCGTACTGCAGAACGCTTTCTTGTGCGATCATAGAATGAATGTAGAGTCGGTTATGTTTTTTCATTGTGTTCATAATCTCTATTTAGAAACAAAGCCTCAATCAAAATTACTTGAGTTTAGATGATGCAATTTGATGGTTTATAGGAGTAACCAAGAGATATATCATAGGCAACAATTGAGATTAGATCAACAGTCCTTTGTTAGTCACTGCTTTCTACTTTCAGAACTCGAATGTCAGAAGATATTATTGTTAATCGTTTCAAGAATCATCCGAGTTTGAAAACTCACCCGATAAATTACCTAAAACCAAAGGGTTTGATAAGTCTTGGTAGTGCTTACACGGACACGGAATGAATGCTAGAAGTAATCTTGGTGTCGAGACTCGATATCTTTGAGAATAACTGAAGTTCCACTGTTGTTTTTGTGTCCTACGTTCAAACTGAAGATGCTCAAGTATTACCTTGTACAAATAAATTAGTTTTTGACCTACCACTTTCACAAAGACTTACAATCGGCGTCTTCCAAACGAAAAGCCAATTACCAAATTCTAATTGTTTTCTGTGACATGTCTTTACTGGGATAAAAAAAAAACTATCAAACCCTGTGAAATTGGGAAAAGATCTTTTTTAGGTATTCAACTACATATTATGTATATGTTATACCTACTTCGACCGTGTTACTGATAACCGTGAACAATATATCTTCTAGTGATGAAATTGTTAATTTCATTCAATAATCTAGTATTGTCGGATTAATACTTTATTATAGTCTTCATTTGTAATCTAGTATTGTCGGATTAATACTTTATTATAGTCTTCATTTGTTTGGACTGTAAATTTTATTGTGTCCTTCAATTCCTCTGAAATTTGGATAGAAATGATAAAGAATACATCTACATGGCATTCAATGATAAATAAAGCAAAAAATTCAGTTGCGATTTTGTGATGAAAACAAAGCTCATTTTGCTTATGTGGACGATGGTCTGAAAATTATTTTTGCTTATATGGCACTGTCGAGGAGAAAACTATTCCAATCACCAGAATAGTTCAGGTGGATACGCGGGGCTAACATGGATCAATAAGGAGATGAGCTTTTGTAAGCAGGCTCGCCTGGTTTGTTTTGATATTTTTCACTGAAAAAACTCTTAATCGGAGACAAATTTAAGGTTGAAACCTCAATGTTCATGCTTTCAGTTTGTTGAGGCATGGCGTTGTCTGTTTTCTCGTTATTAAGTCGCAAGCTAAACTGAACCGGCATCTGACAGGATTTTTAACGTTAAAAAAACTTGCTGGACATGTCAATAAAGCAAAATCGCCACGGGAATCCCGTCAATAGATTATTCCAGTGAATGAAAAGTATGAAAAAAACAATTGAGCATAGGCCTGGAAAGTATGGCCGCGGCATTTCCGCACTGCTGCCGCGCCCCATCCCATCTCGCTCATGAGAAACGTCGGAGTTGTCGCGCATATCGATGCTGGGAAGACTTCTCTGACGGAGAGGCTGCTCTTCCTGGCAGGAGAGACAAGGCTCATGGGAAGTGTAGATGAAGGAACAACGGTGACCGACTATCTCGAAGTGGAGAGGGAAAGGGGTTTGTTTTTGATTGGAGTCTTGAACATATGGCGTTTGAGCTGTAGAAAAATCTATCAAAAACGAACGCTTTGAGAGCGAAAACCCCTAGAAGAATAAGCGAAAATCCCTAGAAGGATAAACGAAAACCCCTATAAGGATAAGCTTGACAGTTTTGACCTGTTATGTAGCTCAATCTCTTTTTCTCTCTCTATTTCTCTTTCTTCATCTTCCTACTAATACTTTCACTTTAAGCTTTTCGTCCTTATTCTAGATCATCACCCACTCGAAAATTTTCAACTTATACGTAGACCTTTAGTATCGGATCTTATGCTAGAATTCTCATCTAAGACTATTCGAGCGCTTGAAGGACGCGAAAGCATTTTCAAAATCCATTCTTCGTATATATTGCAACCAACATTGTAAATCATCGCCTGCTGCTGTGTTTGTGATTTGCATGTTGGAGAAATCCGTGCAAAGTGACGAGGTCTTTTTGGTTAGGGGTCAGAATACTAGGAGCCTAGGAGAACTAGGAGACTCACGACAACATTTCTCTAATTAAATATTACTCTTTCTCTCGGTTCTGTTTTTTTAGAATCGTTCGTTTTCTTCTGCAAAAAATTTTCGCCTGGTGAGCAAAGGCGTGGGTTCTGTTTCCGTACAGCGCACAATTTTTGCGACCATGGCTCTTTTCTATTTTGACTGATGTGATATTTGCAGGAATTACGATAAACTCGGCAGTAGTTACTCTTCACTGGAACGATCACTGCATCCATCTTGTGGACACTCCGGGCCACGTGGACTTCGGAGTGGAAGTGGAGCTATGCCTGCGGGTTCTCGATGGACTTCTCGTCGTGATCGACGCCGCTGCAGGTGTTCAGGTAGCCATTCCTCAGTTTCTTACAATATTTGCTCGCTTTTAATAAGCGACCAGGCATAGTATATTGGTAAAGCGCGCTGATTATTGTGCATTGGTTCTAAAGTTCGTTCCCCATCCTGGGCATATTTTTTCCAACTGATATGGTTGACAATATTAGATAGAGCTTGCATGTTACTCAAAACAGTACATGAAATTATAGGCAATTATGGGTGAAGGTCGAAGTCTTGGTTTTTTTCTATCTTCTGAATATTAGCGTATTTATGCAGGAGCAAACAAGTCCGGGCGTGGCATAATGGTTAGTGTGTTAGACCATTGTGCGAAGAGTCCCGAGTTCGACTCCCACCCCGGACAGATTATTTTTATTTATGCAGGCGCAAACAAGGTTTGTGTGGAAGCAAGCCTCGAAGTTCCGCCTTCCATCGGTTTTCTTCATTAACAAAATGGACAAGCCGAATGCAGACTTCGCCGCTTCAGTAGATTCGATTGAGCAGAAGCTAGGAACGAAAGGTGGGCAAAGCCAGCCTACACCTCAGTACGCTCACTAAAGTCTCAAATGATATTTGACAAGTTTATTGCTCAAGTGTACTGTTCAGCGCAGACAAAAAGGCTCGTGATCATCATGGTCGCAATCAGCCTTCGACTGTGCTTCGTTTTATTTTGCTCACTTTAGTTATCAAAGTGACACGCTCGGGTCAACACCTTCAACCTGGATCCAATATGCCCTTACACCCAAACTTAACCCATTGCGATAAAGTATATATACACCCTGGGGCTATTCTCACCCATACATCCAAAAACTGAGCGAAATTCGGGAAAATCATATGTATTTGTGAGCTCTTCCAGCAAAAAAAACATTTGCTAACGCAGATAAAGAGTCTGTAATGATAAATTCGATGAGGGTGATAATGAAGATTAGCGCAGAGATGAGTGAGAAATTGATGAACGGAGAAACATTAAGAATTTGAAGAAAAGGTTATTTAGCAAAAAATGGTGGGATGAGTGGAGACGGAGGCAATTTGTTATTCTCTGGTGTTCTATTATCAGTAGAGCCTAGCCTGTTTATTTCTGGAAGCTTTACTGCATTTGAAAACGATGAAGAGGCATCGAAAGTTCATGACTGATGTATTGATGAATGTTTGTTTGATTCGTCAGCTGTGCCTGTCGTCGTCCCGCATAGAACGAAGGATGGGGACATTCTGTTCGTGGATCTCATCAACTCTCGGTTCATCTCCCTGAATGAAGGAGTCAATGGAAAGTGGCGGGAAATCAAAGTTAGTCTCTGTGATTAACAAGATTAGAGTTGATAATTTGTGTTCATCCTGGGGCTAGTTAATCAGTGATCAGACATGCCTTTGATTTGAATATCAATCTCAATTTCATTCTCAATTTTTCGCTCGTATAAAATTGAAGAAAACAATATTACTAAGCAAAAAAGTAATCATAAACTATAGTTTGATCCTCGGGGCAGTGTACATATGAGAGTAGAGATGAAGGGGGGGGATTGGAAAACGTTATTGACATATTCTTTTTATCCTCAACTTCAGTACAAAAACAAGCCGTAGTTTGCGTAGCGAAATCAAATCAAGCCGTTGTACTCTTATCGGGAACGGAATAATTACCATTCAACTTTTAAGGACATATTGTCAATCAGCGCTAATCGAGCGTGGCATAATGGTAGTGTGATAGACCATTGTGCGAAGAGTCCCGAGTTGTTGTTGTTGTTGCCGGCAAGCAGCCCGCATCGAAGACTTTTGGTTATGAACACTCTCTTTAATGAGAGGTTCTCGTGTTCTTCGGACGAGATGCGTCCGGAGAAGGGTTTTGATGTCCTTTGCAGTCCTGAGACTGTCATGCTGCACCTTGTGAAGGCGGACATCGTTGTAGCAACCTGTTCATGCTATAGGCCTTGTGAGTGGGTGGTCAACCCGGCCTAGCATCGTTTTGGGTGGGAGTAGAGACGTCTAGCCTGTCGTTGACCGGAGATAGGCAAGAGGTTATTTGACTGGCGCCTCGACTCGCCATTGATAAGTATAGCGGAGTATCGGCTGATGTTTTGTCCGGTGGCATGCCCAGGCCGGTCCGGCATCACCCTCCTTTGAAGAGCTATACTACCCAGTTTTGGTCCGCGGCGGGATTTCTCCCGCTACCTCCCAGCACGAATTCTTCGTAGGGAGGCGTCCCTCTATCCGTCACCTGAGGTCGCGCTCGATTCTGGACTGGATGATCCGGCTCCATCCGTGACAGGCTCTTAAGGCTGTAGAGTCACGAATGGCCACTGTTGCCAGTGTGTTTCGAGAGAGTCCCGAGTTCGACTCCCACCCCGGACAGATCCACCCAAACCAAGGGGGTTAAGAAATGTTGTTAGTGCTCACGCACGAAACTGACTCCCCCCACTGCTGCTATTCACACTAGTAGTGATATAGCGGGCAGCCACTGGTTCTACCAGGATAGGTCTGTCCTGCATCTCAGGGGAGCGCGTACCCTGCCGCGAGGCGGGAACAAGCGCGAGGAAGATTATTATTGTCAATCTGCGCTAAAGTGAAGTGTGACAATGAAAAGAAGGTATTTTTTTCTTTAGAATCACAATAATAGATAGGAAGGAATTGTTCCAGTTGAATGTTTCCATGCAATAAAATGTGCTTGCAGAAGAAAGGTCAGACTTATGAATGCGTCTTGGAAGGAAGAGAAAATCTTCTTTTGGGAATGAGCGATGTTGATAAGGAGATCGGCGCTATGTTCTTTGAGGATGCGAAAGGAAAGGCGGAAGATCTGAATGAATCCACTATCATGCATGGTTGGTTTATATTTCTAGTGCATGCTTGCTCTAAAGTAGTTTTTTTTGCTCTAAACTTGCTTTTTAAAAATTCTTTTTGAGATTAGATAACAATTAAACTCCGATTTGATCTATTTCAGTCACTGAAAACTTTTATTTTCAAAGCCAAATTGCATTGTTTGAGTCATAGGTTACAAAGATGAGGTTTCCCTCCTTTTTCCCTCGCCTTCGACTCACGTGTTTGTACCTATACTGAGGAAATCCGGACGAGGTCTTAGTGGTTTTGAACTGAAAAGTCACGTGTGAGCGTTTGCCCTAAACAGGTTGAAAACTCCGTGGTGATTGTACAGTGAAAAACAAAAACTAGCGAGGGACATTGATTGTGAGGAGAAAACTCAGGGAGTGTCCTTAGGTCCTGTTTAGTTGCACTGTTGAAAATGAGTTTTGAAGACCGCTCTGTGAGCGGGGCAGGAGGTCCTAGGATAATAAGTGAGGAGCATTTTTTAACAGTCTTGACCTCTTATGTTCCCCAATCTTTTCCCTCCTTTTTCCCTCGCCTTCGACTCACATTTCATTATTTCAAACCATTTCTCGCTTGACGAGCGTTAGTTTAAAAATAAAAACATTAACATGTCTTTTTTCAAAGAGAGTAATGAGTAATAAGTGACATACTCATCTTTGATACAAGAATGATTCATAAACAGCTGTGCGCCGTCTCTCGCTCTCGCAGGCGCTGTCCTTCGTCGCGTGCGGAAGTGCTCTGCATTCTCCCGAAAGTGCTCTGAGCTGCCTGCATCTTGCGATGAATTGCCTCCCGTCTCCGCAGGAGAAAACTACCAAGATGGAGAGCATCTTTGACGGCAACTTAGCGGCATTCGTTTTCAAGTTAAGCTATACGAAGGGTTTTGGGATTTACAACTTTATTATGATGATACGGTTTGAAAGATACATTTTTAGGGTGTTTACTTCCATTTAAAGGTCTTATTTGATCTTGTTGTCTGTAGAAGAAGAGATCACTTGGCCTTAATCAGACCGATATAAAGAATGCGAACGAGAATTCGTTTGACGTCGATAATATAATATCATTCAGCTCCAGAGAGCTAGTTCACTGAATCGCACCGAGCCGTCTTTCATACTCTGACCAGGAGTGAGTGAAGCGTGTTACCAATACACTACCGAGGAAGGATTGTTATTCTGTGTTATTTAAACGTATTAATAACCTTGTTCTCTGTTGTTGTTGTTGTTTTCATAGGTCCGGTCGAGGGGAGATAGGTTAGTGAGGAAGGATCCTTTTGAGTCCGGAGAAATTTTCTCTGTCTACACTCGTACCGCAGTCGGCGATCCTCTTCGCGAGACCCATTTGTTAACCGGAGAAGGGCAAGAGGCTTTTTCACAGGCACCTCGACTCGCAGTTACAGAGTATAGGGCAGTATCGGCTGATGTGTTATCCGGTGGCATGCCCAGGCCATTACGACATCGCCCTCCTTTGAAGAACTATACTATCGAATTTTGGTCCGCGACGGGCATGCCCGCTATCTCCAATGTTTTTGTGTAAAAAGACATCCCCCTATCCGTCACCTGAGGAGGACGCGATACAATCGTGTGAACTGTAGCACCATTGAAGGCGAGTTTGTTCTCTCGGTCACGTTTGCTCAATTCCCGTGAATTCTGTGAATTAGACGGTCGTGCATTGCAGATCTCGCACGATGAGCGACATGGTAGACTGAGCTACGCCCGTGTGTACAGCGGAGAGCTGCTCAGTGGAGGTGGTGCATTCAATGCGAACAAAGGACTCAAGGAAGGGCCCATCCAGGTCAAAAAGCTCAAATGATTGGTCTGAGCCTTATCTACACCTGTATCTGTACCCTATAGCTATATCTGTACCTATATCCTATGTACCTAAATACCTATACCTGTATCTGTAGCTATATCCTATCTTATCTGTACCCCGCCGTCTTAATTATGCGTTGTTGTTGTCTTGCCCAACGGGTAGATCTTAATTATGCGTCACTGCCTGTATGTACATATAAAAATAAGTAATGAAGAGAGCCATCGTACAATAGTCGTACACATTGCAGCACCCTGAAAGAGATCATGAACTTCAATTAATCTTTCCAGAACGCTTTAAGCAAGTTGATAGTTCACCCCTGAGAAGTTTAGTGTGTAGTCACAGAGTTTTTTTAAGAATTTTCATTCAAGATCGAATACTTTTGAATAGTATTTTCTTCAGATCTTCTCAGTGCAAAGCGACACGTTGGAGAAAAAACAAATGGTATCCGCAGGGGAATTAGTTGTGTTGAAAGGGATGGAGAAGGCAACTACTGGGGATACTATACTTGCAAGGTCTGTTTTTTGTTTGATAGAAATTGTCAAGATTTCGAGAGTTGATCATTTTTATCGAGGTAATGAAGCTTTTTGCGAGGGCTCAACTTTCGAACCTTCACAATCGTCCTCCCTTAATTTTTTTTTGCTGTAAGAAAGGGGTTTCTTTTTTCTATCTCTTTCACTCACTCTTTCTCTTTTGCCAATTATCAATCTCTCTATATATCTTAATTTCTATATTCCAATTTCTCTCTCTCTCTCTCTCTTTCTTTCTCTCCCTCTCTCTATATTTTTCTCATTTACAGTGAAGCAACAGGAGAAGAAGCAGCACTGAAGATGGTCAAGGAAGGCGTCTTAAATGCAGAGGCCGAGTCACTAGGACTCCAACTCCACCAAAACGACCTCATCTTTCATGGTAAGAAAGACAAGAGGGTTTAAGCTGACATTTCACTCGTAGAAGAGCCTTTGTTTTCGCTAGCTTTTTTAAACTAAAAAAAGAGCTTCAAGTGAGGAAGAGAAGTTCAAATAGAACATCAGGGATTCATTGAGGCATCTCCGAGCCAGAGCCGGTGTTCTACTGCTCGGTGGAGCCGCCTTCTCTCTCCGGAAAACACGCACTGGAAAGAGCTCTCTCCGAGCTGGTCGTAGAGGATCCCTCTCTTAAGATACGGGAGGATCCTGATTCAGGCAAGCAGCTGAGCAATAACATAGTTCTTCAGAACTGTACCTCCAAAAAGTCCGTAATATCATAACAATGACTTCAAATGTTGTGAGCATAACTCAACGAACTTGTTAAATTTCTCCCGGTCGCCCGCTCGGTCTTCCAGAAAATTTTTTTAATGAAGCAGAAAAAGAAAAAGGTGAAGAATATATAACAGAAGTTGATTTAAAAAAAAAAAAACCGAATGTGTGTGAGTGAACCTAATTTCGAATGTTCAACTCTCGCCCTTACTACGCGAAATCAAAAATCATTTCACTTCCGAAAACAAAACAAGCATTTTGTTGGCGCTCCCCCTCCCCAATCTCCGGTTGCCAATAGTCGCCCGGTCAACCGCTCAAAAAAGTTTTTTCAACACTTTCTGGTGAGCTATGGTTGTCAGTCCGCAGAGGTCGCAGAAGCCCAGAGGAAGTGGCAATGCTTTGGAACAGAGACGTTTTTGACTGAGTAATAGGTTAAGTTGAATAATAAGGGGTTTTCAAGTTAGTAACCGCTCTTGAAATTAATGCAGAGTTTTACCGAAGGTCTAAATAGAAGCCCGCCAATACGGTAAAAATTGAGTTTGCAACCTCTGATGAGAACTTTATTGGGACATGGTAGAGACTAACGAGGCAACAGAGTTATGAAGAAGGAGGGAAGAATTTTGATAGGTTTATTGGTGAAAGGAGGTGAAAAAGTTTGTTAGTCTTCATCGACATGGTAGATCAAAAACATTTTTTTGAGTTAGAAAAATTGGCAGAGAGTGACACGCAATTTGGGGACTGACTGGTCTGAGTTGAGCGCTCAGTGTATATATCTTGAAATTATAAACCAAAGGAACTAAGAAGGAAATGAGCCGACGGATTTTTGAACTGAAATAGCAGTGAAACGGAATGGAATTTGATGAAGGGGACTTTTCTGGAATCGATAGATAAAAAAGTTTTGATAATATTTTTGTCGTAGTCTAAAGACAGTAATAAGAAGGCCATACTGTAGTTCAGGTCAAACGATCATTGAGACGATGGGGGAATTACACATGGAAATAGTAAAGGATCGTCTGGTTCGAGGATACGGCCTGAATGTATTCATCGGACCGTTACAGGTATAACCCTAATTAGACTTTTTAGAAGGTGCGGTGTGTGTTGTGGTGAATTTGTGTCTATTCCATCACAACACACACCGCATCGTCAAACCTGGCACGAAAAAGATTCTAATTATCTGGAACTTCTTCACGATGCGTGTTACACAGCACTCTCAATTCCCAATTGGACCGATTTTAAATAATGAATAACTATTAGAAACCGAAAATTCAGTAGTTTTGTAAATTCCTCGGATGTTATTTGATGTGTGCAGTCCGCAACCGTTCCAATCTAACAGAATCAAACGATTTTACTGAAAAAAACTGGAACTCAAAAAATTGTATGCATGAAAAAAAAAGATTTTCAGAGTAAAATGTTTGAGCGAGCTAATTAACAGAGAGTTTTTGTCTGTTGAAAGGTTGCGTACCGGGAGATGTGTCGGGATACGGTAAAAGACACGGCTACGGTAGAGGAGACCATCGCTGGTCGAACACACTCCGCCACTCTCACCCTGCGATTAGAGCCGACAGATATGAATCGGAAGTGGAAAAGGTAAAGATCATTATGATAATAGAGATCGACTGACAATAGGTTTATAAAACTTTTTCCACGGTAAATTCTTCAATGTAAACTTTAAATTCTTCAACATCTTTTTTTGCCAACAAAGTGAGCCAAGATTAGTCTTTTTGATGTAAATCCTTTTTTATACGTGGAGTTGGAAACATTTTGAAGATAGCTCAAGTTGAGAGGTATTGGTTGGGCCGGATGAAATGTAAGACTTCCTGTTGACCTATGGTTTGCAGTGTGCGGCTGTTGCTGCCCGCAGGCAGCAAACCGCTCCGGGCAGACTGGGTGCGAGCTCTGAATGTGGGGGTTTCAGCAGCTCTGCACAATGGACCTCTGCTGGGTGAAAGAATTTTTCATGTTGTGGTTCTTGTTGTTTGCCCTGGGGCTCCATCGGGAAAGATTCTTGAAGTACAGTTCGATGAGAATATTTTTGGTCCGTTAAAACTTTTTTCGTCTGAATTTCCATCGCAATCGGGATTTTTTGTTGTTGCAAGAACCGGTTGTTTTTTGTTTTATAGAAATAATGCACTATATCATCGTTAGCATGAGGTTGATTGAAAGACAGTAATGTAAATTCATCGGTAGCTATTTGGTAAGATGACACATATATTTAAATATCAGAGACGTGTGTTAACGCATACCTCAGAGACCAATGTATGGTGGTCATGACCACCATACATTGGTCTCTGAGATTTTTTGCTTATTTTACATGACCACCATACATTGGTCTCTGAGAGATTTGAGATGTTCTTCTCGATGAAAAACAAGTTCTTTTATGCAGGGTTGCCGGTGCAAGCCGTTGATGTCGTTTTGTGCGACTTTCACGTTTCCGGCGGAAAGATCAGCGGGGCCATCAGTTAGTTTGATCGTGTTGTATGGGTCTTAAAATGTGCATTATCATGTGTGCGTGTGTAGCTCAGTGGGGAGAGCATTCGCCCGGAATGCGAAAGGTCACGGGTTCGATTCCCGTCACACCACAAGATTTTTGCACAGGTTTCTGCGAACAGTCCGCTCCTCTGCTCGGTATAACAATCCGTTGCTTGAGATCAACGAGGAGTAGGGAATACTCTAATTTACAATCGGAACAGAAAAAAATCTCACAGTTCGAGATCGTTGTCTAGAAAAAAGCCAAAGATTGTGTGCATCAGTAGCAACATGGTAAGAATATCGGCCGTGAAGAAAAGACATATTTGAGCGGAACTTGATAGTTCTCGTTCTTTTGATGAAAGTGTATGGAGATGTTATGGATGTTCAAATAAGAAGCTTGCAGTTTCGTCGGCAGCTCATAAGTGCGTGGAGGCTTGCCTTAAAGCATCTCAGCCATGCTTACTCGAACCCGTGATGTCGTTGGACTTAGAAGTCAGTGTAGACCAGTAATGACTTAGAAGTCAGTGTAGACCAGTAATGACTTAGAAGTCAGTGTAGACCAGTAATGACTTAGAAGTCAGTGTAGACCAGTAATGACTTAGAAGTCAGTGTAGACCAGTAATGACTTAGAAGTCAGTGTAGACCAGTAATGACTTAGAAGTCAGTGTAGACCAGTAATGACTTAGAAGTCAGTGTAGACCAGTAATGACTTAGAAGTCAGTGTAGACCAGTAATGACTTAGAAGTCAGTGTAGACCAGTAATGACTTAGAAGTCAGTGTAGACCAGTAATGACTTAGAAGTCAGTGTAGACCAGTAATGACTTAGAAGTCAGTGTAGACCAGTAATGACTTAGAAGTCAGTGTAGACCAGTAATGACTTAGAAGTCAGTGTAGACCAGTAATGACTTAGAAGTCAGTGTAGACCAGTAATGACTTAGAAGTCAGTGTAGACCAGTAATGACTTAGAAGTCAGTGTAGACCAGTAATGACTTAGAAGTCAGTGTAGACCAGTAATGACTTAGAAGTCAGTGTAGACCAGTAATGACTTAGAAGTCAGTGTAGACCAGTAATGACTTATAAGTCAGTGTAGACCAGTAATGACTTAGAAGTCAGTGTAGACCAGTAATGACTTAGAAGTCAGTGTAGACCAGTAATGACTTAGAAGTCAGTGTAGACCAGTAATGACTTAGAAGTCAGTGTAGACCAGTAATGACTTAGAAGTCAGTGTAGACCAGTAATGCGCGTGTTTCTTGTTACATTCTAATACTCAGTTCACACCCAATAATGTATTTCTGCACAACTATATCTTTATATCTGCTCTATTAATTTTTTACTATCCCTAAACAAAATCTTCCTCGCGCTTGTTGCCGTCTCGCTGCAGGGTACGCGCTAATTATATAAAGATGGCTGTGGGGTACGGTGCTGCGGGGTACGGTACACTGCAGGGTACGGTACTCCCGGGATGTGGGACAGATGGAAACAGTGGCTACGCGCTGGGTATTTGCTAGTGTGTTTAGCAGTAGTGGGCAGAGTCAGATTCGTGCCAGAGAACTATCAAAGTTTCTTCACCCCTTTGGTTTGGGTGGATCTATCCGGGTTTGGAGTCCAACTTGGTTTTGGTTTGTAAGCCCTCTAAATTGTCCTCGCACTGGTGCGTATAATAGCGTTCATGACTCGTATAATAGCGTTCATGACTCTGTGACCTCGACTCTTCTCTTGAAATTTTTTTTTTCTCTGGAGTTTTTTTAATCTCTCTATCTCAGTGTTTATCTCTCTGTTTTCAATGTTATTTAAAATTTATTTCAGGTGTGTTTAGGGTGAATTCTTTATATTTCGGCAGATTAATTCAACAAAAATGAATTTTCTGCATTTACAGGTTCTCGGTGACTTTCCTCTGCATCCACTCCTACATGAATTGGCTTCCAGAAGAGCGACCGTTCACAACGTGGGCGCCTTCTCACCTGGTACCTCCACTTCGTCATAGTTTGCTCATTATCTTCTCTATATTCATCTCTTCTTATCTATCTCTCTCTCTCTCTCTCTCTCTCTCTCTCTGTCTTGATCGACTGATTTTTAATCTCTCTCTTCCTCTGTAACTCTTTTTCTCTTTCTCTTTTTACATGATACGGTTCCTCTATCTTTTTATATTCTCTATACTCTCCCTTTGTATTTTATATATTTTTTCTATTTCGTTTCGAATTTTTGTTTTCTCTCTTGAAATTAGTCTTTTTCTCTCCAGAACTGTTTTGCTCTTCTAGGAGTTACCTAATTACAGAAACGGCAAATAAGGAGTAGTATGTATGATCAGAGTAAGAAAGTTTTATTTGTTGTTGGAGCAGAATTAGAATGAGGATTAGTGGCTTGTAGAGAATGCTTGCACGATGGTGTCAGCCTCGATCCCGCTCTCCTCTCTGCCCGGCCTCTCAGGCAGCATGAGGACTTTGTCGAGGGGGATGGCCAACTTGCATGTTCGCCTCGAGGGATACAGGGAGGTGGACGAGCAGGAACAGGCGCATCTAATCATGGCCAGGAGAAGGGTGTGAGGGACACTATATTTCAATCGATATTTGAGGAAGGGAGGAAGTCTTTCTTCGATTCACGTTGTGTAAAAAAAGATTGCCACTTTTTTACGATCGAGAATCGTTTTTGCTTAGAAAAAATCACCTCTTTTGATTGATATACCCACAAAGAACAATGAAACCCGAGATGATGTGATGTATATTGGTTTTGTATCTGGTATGCAGCTTGCATTGAAGATGGATTCTTCTGAGCAAGATGCTCCCGGAGAAGGTTGTTGATGTCCTTTACAGTCCAGAGACTGTCATGCTGTACCTTGTGAAGGCGGAAATCGTTGTAGCAACGTGTTCAGAGGTTTTGTATGGGTGGTAGATGTAAGAGGTTTTGTATGGGTGGTCGATCCAGCCTAGCATCGTTTTGTTTGGGAGTTGAGGGCACTAGCATTTTCCGACCGAAGAAAGGCAAGAGGTTAGTTTATTGGCGCCTCGACTTGCCGTCAGAAAGTATTGCGAAGTATTTTTGATGTTTAATCCTGTGGACTGCCCAGCCAATCTGGCATCACCATCCTTTGACGATCTGTACTACCTAATTTTGGTCCGTGACGGGCAAGCCCCGCTACCTCAGATGCCCACGTGCATGTAGGCATCATTCTATTCGCCACCCGAGAACGCGCTCGATACCGGATAGGGTTGACCGATCCCTTACTATGGTGTGGAGTCAAGTAGCGGGCTTTATCACCATAGGAAGGGTTCATTTAGTGGAAGTAGTTTGATTTAACATGTTTGAATCATCTTCTTCGAGTAATGTAGCGTTAGTTTTAAATAATTAATTCGAAACTGATTTTTATAATTGCTTTTGAAAAAAAGTTCATTGATTACAACCGTTGTAAAACTGTAACTAAAAACAGGTTTCTTCTTTTTCTCGCGAATGAATGAATGTAATCTTCTATTTTGATGTTAGTTTTGTCACACGGTTGCAGAGAAAAGGCAGGCCATTACGAAATATTGAGTAAATTTCATGATGATTTTGATGTATAAAAATTAATATAAAGGCGATTACGAATAGTTATCATTGTCCGGATTCTGTCGTATGTCTTTCGAACACAAGATTGTGATATCTAAACGAGTTAGATCTTGAAGCATTTTCAAAAACTCAAACGTGAGTATTTCATCCGACATTGGGGTCTTCGAGGAACCTTACAGTTTCAAGTGTCTTTGTATACGTAGTTTTAAGCGTGAATTCATGCAAATTTGAAATTCACGAAATAGAGTCACGACTGAGTAGCGAGCCTATCAATCGAAGATTATGATCAGAGAGAAACTATGAAATTTACTGTATTTCCGCAATAAAGTTACACTATTAGGTCATTCTGATCATCCAGAGATCTTCCTTATAAGGCAGTTTTGTAGATTCTGGAGTCACGAATAAAGATTACGAACGAGAAGCGATGAAGACACTCCGATGATTGTTGCTGAGTTTTCTCTTTAAAATTCGAGGTAAAACATTTTGAATAAACGATTCCATTTTTTCACAACAGCAAGAAAACATGAAAAAAATAGTTTGTCCAATTACACTACGTTTGAGATGGCCGAAATGTTTCCATAGTTTTTAGAAAAAGCTAAATTTCTAAATGAAAAGGTTATATTTATTTGTTGTGGGTCGAAAACGACACGAATCTAATACTCGCAAGTGAAACCTTCTGTCCTCTTCACTTTCAAAAGAACATCCAGTGATAAGTTTATGAATATGAAAAGTATATAAATCATGATAAACTTTTAAAAAGTGTTTTCTTTATGAAAAAAACGTTTGAATGTTCTTCGAAAACTTTCGAATTTTTTTATCGGATTTATAAATCAAATAATTGAAGAGCCCCAACTCGTAAAGTTGTAAGACCTACTTTTCGCTGCGTAGAATATCTCTCGCAAGTCCTGACTAGCAGAGGATGGAAGACATCTGTGGAGCACTCCTCGGTCCGAATGCATCTGCAAAAGAGAAAATCTCACTGATCGGTGATTATCTCCAAGTGGCACACACCTACAAACTGCTGGTTTAAACTCTTCTACATTATTTTTGGCTTCTCATAATCCATCTGACCTTCATTGGGAAGTTTTCTGGTTAGATGATGGTTCGATTCCAAAGTTCGGGTCAATAATATCCCGGTGATTCTGTTGAAAGTGCCTTTCACTCGAAATTCAAATTTAAGTTAATTATTATTACGAAAAGATAAATGGCCAGGTTATCACCATTATGACTCATACAATGAGGTGTTCTGGTGGCTTACAAACAAAACAATAAATGAAGCACAACTTGGATAAGGAATGAAATGGGCAACTGTGGCGCTGCTGTGAAAAAGTGGTTGATTATTTGTATCTTTATATCTCCAAAAAATCCTTGCGATACTTCCAAATCGAGCGCTAGTTTTGCGTTCTCGAAGTTTAGAACCAACCAGTCGAAGTCATTTTGTATTCTCTATTTCAATGGAAGTTAGCATAGTTCATTTGAAGAATGAATAGCTCAGAGATATTTCAATAGGAAGATGTTCAGAGGACTGATGAGAACTACGTGCAAAGAGCAGCAGACAGGTTCGAACGACTTGGCTTGAGTCACAGAGTCAGCACACTACAGAAAGTGAGCGGTCAGTGAGGGGATTTTCTCCAGCTCTTTTTTCGTTAGCCCTGTATGCCTCGCCACGTCATCGCCTTTCTAATAAAGTTGCGCTCTCTATTCTAACTTGTTCCATTTTTCAAATCTATTCTTTTCCATTCTCTCTCTCTGTTCTATAATATCTCGGTCCTCTCTGCTTCAATTTTTCGTTCTCCAGTTGTTCTATGTCTTCGCCTAGATTGTGTGCGTAACACGATTGTGAGAGGGAGACTCGGCGTTGCCCCAATACAAGACAAGATGCGAGAAGGGAGAGTTAGATGGTATGGACACGTGATGCGAAGAGACGCGACCAACATCGCAAGACACGCCCTTGACATGGAAGTACCAGGCAAACGCCCTCGAGGCAAACCGAAGACAAGATATATGGATACGCTCAACCAAGACCTGCGCCTTGCAAGACTCCACTCGGAAGACGCAACGGACAGATGTTTCTGGAGAGCTAGAAGCCGTACAGCGGACCCTACTCCGACCTCGGCCGGCGCGGGACAACGCTAAGAAGAAGAAGAAGTTGTTCTATGTCCCCGCCCGTATTGGCGGTGACTTCCTCTCTTAATCTGCGGTCGTTTCAAGGCTGTACAACGCTTATAAAATAGAATACCAAAGTTTTTCTACCAGTAAGTAAATGTAGGGTTGTTATATATGACAAGAAGATAGGGAGAGTCTATTTAGCTGGTGAAGGAATGATAAGATAAGTATGAAGAAAGAGAAAAATGGATTATCTTTCAATTCAACAAGTCTTGAATCATTTTTTTGTGTTGCAAATCATCTCAAAGATCGTTTATAGGTGAATTGGAGGCTAAAGGTTTGGATAAAGTGGTGAAGATGCTTCTTCTCATATCCGAGCAGATGCCTGACAGCGCTGTCAAAGTCAGTTGCCGGCAGATTTGACTGGGTTTATGCGAAAACGTTCAAACTGGTATTTCTCGATCGTCTAGTGCTTATAATTTTCCTCGCGCTTGTTCCCGCATCGCAGCAGTCTACGCGCTCCCCAGAGACGCGAGAAAGACATCTTGCTGGCTAACAGCTAGTGTGTGGAGCAGCAGTGAGGAGAGTCAGATTCGTGCAATAGCACTACCAATTCGGTGAGTCTGTCCGGGGTTAAGGTTGAACTTGGGACACTTTGCACAATAGTCGCGCACCTCAACATTACATGATCACCGGACGATGATGGGCATAAATTATTACTGACCCGGGACACAGAAGAAATTTTTTCTTTCAAAAAACAATAACCATACAATCCTATTTCCCAAAATTGACAAAGCTCTCAAGAGAAGGCTTTTGGATGAGAAGTGAACACTAATTGTCTTTTGATGCTTCAAAAACTCCATTTTTAGAGAATTTGAGATGAGATTACTGACTGAACAGGAGAGGTTCCCATTCGAGTCCTCATTTTCTTCGCACGCAATGAGTGGTCGACGCCATGATGCTCCTCTCGGTTTCATGTTACAACTCTTCTCGACTCATCAACCAGAGCGGGAGAAGACTCGCCCCGCTTCTCCTGGCATTGACGAGGCTGTAATAATGTCGAGCAGAGAAGGTTGGCTACAACCAAAACGTATCAAACAAGACCGTGGTCAAGTTGCTGTGCGAGTTGTTGACTTCTGTGAGAAAGTTTCAAGTATGACCTTCGCTCCTGGCAGACTCACTCAGGGCAAAATACAAAAAGAAATCAGTAAGTAGTAGAACTTCTTTTTTCCCCATTTGTAACGCAGAAAAGTATGATTCAGTGAGAGATGTACCTAGGCATAAGGTTATCACGTATCCTGTTACAGGGTAGCTTCAAGCGCGTTTAAGAATTATCATGCAGGTCTCAAGTTGACAGGTAAAAAAGAGTACATATCGATATAGATATAGCTTTAAGCTGATTAAGATTGTGAATCGATCAGAAAATTGAATCGATCAGAATTGAAAACCGCATTTTATTGTGGATCGATCAGAAAAGAAAGTGGTTCGAAGGCATTCCTCAATGCAAAAAGGGAATAATGTTTGTAATTGGAAGGATAAATTTAAATTTTTTGAAAAAAAAAATAATACGCGATTAAAAAAGTCAAGCATTTTAAATGAAAAAATTTTGTCTCAGAGAACCGATTGCCTCATACGCGTAACGCAGACGGAAATCCTTCTACCGCGTACCTCTGCGTCATCCGCAACCCACGATGCCGAGCAAAGTTCTCCGAGTACGCGGAGGCGGAACTGGCGGCCGCTGTGAGAGGAGTTGCGTGGGCATGCAATGGAGACGAATCATTTCTTATCCGAAGAGATCCGCAGGTAAAGCATGTTTTTATGACCTGCAGTGCGGGTGAAATACTTCTTCTCATACAACACCGTTTTTTTGATTTAAAAAAAAGTTTTTGTCGCACGAATTCGTTCTTTTTCTAAATTGTCTTTCCTTCATCATAAATTTTTCTCACATTCAATCTTTTCGCGGGTTGTGAAAAGAGCAGATACCTGACATCGCTGTCTGCACAGTTACTGTTTTTTTAAATCATTTCCGAAGAAAGCGGATAGATCTTTCAGAAATTTCATATTGACCGCAAAATCATTTGGATTGCTTTGAGAATAACCCTAGGGCTCATCTTACTCCATCACTTTTTTTAAAAACAGGTACTACTAATTTAGTATCTTACTAATAGCAGAGACAACCTTTTACGAACAGCAGTTGGTAGAAATATGCTTTCATTACGGGTCGTACCCGGTTTGTATAATACTAACTTCGGAGAAAAACTAGTGAAGTTGCAGATGAACGCCTTCCAGTTGCTCAAGAATGCATACATAACGGGTCACAGTACTACGAGATCCAGAGCAATTCTGGCGAAGCCTCTCTGGTTATGTGATCAGTGAGTACTCCTTACTGATTAAATCAGTATTTACGACTTCAGCTGACTAATAATTAACGAGTCTATGTGACTGTTGACTTATAATACTATTCAAAAATGATCACAATTCTTCTCCGTGCTGGATCCTTTCCCAAGGCAAGGTACAGACCTAACCAAGTAGTAGTATTAGTGACTGCAAAGGACTCTAGCAGTACAAGAACTGCAAGGGACGTACAAGAACTTGATAAAGCCCTCATGTTTTTGATTCAAGTGATTGGGCCTATAGTGGGTGAACCCATTGCAACTTATGGGTGGGTTTCGTGCTCACCCACTACGGGCCCAATCACTCAAATCCGGGACGCACTCATGGACTGTCCCTAAACCTGACAAAAATCGTCCCTTCTTCAATCAGGTAGTTCAATTCTATTCAGTTCAAGAGTTATGTGAATTAGTTAGAAAATAAACATAGAAAGTCTGAATACGTGGAATGTTGCATTATTAGCAGAAAGGATAGAAATGGATGTAGGATATAAAGCACTATTTGAGACTCTCGGAGTTTTCAACAGTGCTCTCTCGTCGAGCGGCTTCATCCAGCTCCATACTCGGCTCATTTCTAGCGAGTAGCGCATTCGAGGAGATGAATGCTTTCAGGTTTACTTTTGAATAGACAGGTCGAAAAAAATACGGTAGTGCTGATGTTGTTGGTTGCCCAAAAAAACAACCAAGAAAAAGAAAAAGAGATAAAGAGATATATTGTGGTAGAGAGAGTCCGGGCGTGGCATAGTGGTAGTGTGATAGACCATTGTGCGAAGAGTCCCGAGTTCGACTCCCACCCCGGACAGATCCACCCAAACCAAGGAGGTTAAGAAATGTTGGTAGTGCTCATGCACGAATCTGACTCTCCCCACTGCTGCTAATCACACTAGCAGTGATCTAGCAGGCAGCCACTGGTTCTACCAGGATAGGTCTGTCCTGCATCTCAGGGGAGCGCGTACCCTGTCGCGAGGCGGGAACAAGCGCGAGGAAGAAGAAGAAGAAGTGTGGTAGAGAGACAGGTAGAAATAAATAAAGAGTTTGATAAGAAGAAAAGGGAGAGAGAAAGAGACAGTTCGAGCGAAATACAAAGAGCTCTACAAGCCCCAGTTAGGCAGCAGAGGTTCGATCCCGGTTGAGTGCCATTTTTGCCCGTGTGATGGATTTCTTTCATTCATAGTCTCAGCCCATCGTTGCTTAAACGATTTGCAAAGATCAAAACAATTTAATGGTTCTTCTGCTGAAAGTGGCCACTTTCAGCTTGGTGTCAGCAGTGCAATGATTGTTGTTGTTAGAAAGTCCGTTTCAATTTTTCAAGATTCTAACGAAAATAATTATATTTTCTAGTTGTGAGTGTGAAAGTTTTTTGTCCTTTTAGAGATTTTCCAGCACAGCCCCACAGTATCCTTTCTCGTTGTAGATGTGAGCACTACAGTATACTCTCAGCCCGCCCACCTAACAGTGCCTCAGAGTTGGAATTGTTGTTGAAAGAGTTTTTTCATGACGGCGAAGATTTCCTGCTTTATCTTCAGATTGTGCACGATCTTCAAGGAGCCAACGTTAGTGTTCAGGGTTTGTTTCAGGAACCAGAAAACTTTGTACTTCTACTTTTCAACTCCGCATTCTATACAAACTGGGTTCGAGGGCTAGAGTTTTCAGAAATAACTAGAGTTTAGTATTGCTAATCAGACGGGTTTGAGAAGAACATAGCTGTCACTGGCTAGTTTTTTCAACTCTTGCAGAAAAATCTGCACATCATAAAGGCTAGCGTTTAGGCAAGCTTACGTTCAGGAAAAAATATAAGTTCGTACGATGAAGATAAAAAATTCGATGTAAACCTTATTTTCTAAAAGCCAGGTTTCTGAAGAGCGAGATTCATTAAACAATTTAAGTTTAAAAAATCACTCAGGTCAGTGGTCGTTCGCACTATAGCTAGAACAATGGGATTCTTATCCAATGTACAAGCACGTTAGAGTGTTGTGAACATCTGTGAATTTCTCAGCAAAAAAAACCGCCACTTTATCTGAATTGTGTGAATGTGTTGAGCCGTTAGTGATAGAAAATCTAGAGAAATATCAGTTTTATGTCATCCCTTTTCGACCATAAGTGAATCAGGCCAGAATCACCAATTTCTTTTTTGGAGTGGAACAACGGTGCAGGTGATTTCACAGAAAGAAAATCATTTTGAAGGCCTCGCAGTGTCTGGACGAGTTGTGGAGGGTCATGCGAGTTTACGGTTCGCTGGAAAGAAAGAAGAACGGATTTGGAAGCGAAAAAGGTTCAATTTAGTTGAGACGACTCAGCAGCGAAGATATGCGTGAAACTCGAACGGCATTCGAGAGAGATAGAAAATAGAAACTTAGGAAAATTGAGAGAGAGAGAGAGAAAGAGAGAGAGAGAGAAAAAAAGAATTAAAAAGAGAGGGAGAGATAGATAGGAAAGTGAGACAACTAAAGAGGTAGAGAAAGGCAGATAGACCTATAGAAAGGAAAAGAGAGAAGTAAGAATATAGATTTAAATAGGGAGAAGACAGATAGACAAAAGAATTGAGATAGAGAAAAGAGCATAATACTTCTATGTTGAGCTGAAGCTGAAGCAAGCATGAAGATGGATGACCAGGAAGAGCAGAAAAAAGAATCAGTGACTTCGACAAATTCCCATTCATTTACCGCGCTGATGATGCGACTGATGAAAAAGCTTCTCTCTCTTGTCATTGAGTCGGTCATACATACATCATTGACATCAACAGGATTCATATATAACTATTTATAAATCAGTAACATTAACGGGATTTATACATCAGTAGTCATACATCAGTAAAACTAACGTGAGTCATGCGTAAGTAGTACCGCTCAAAATGTTATCATTCATAGGATTATTGAACATAACTTTTTTCAAAGATAACATTCGAATATCAAATTTTCACAGAAGTTTTTTTTGAGTGTCTGTATCGTACCGGACCTTATTTGGAATGAATTATTAATTTTCTCCAGGAAATACACCAAAATTGGTATATCTTCCATTTTTCAGTTTTTTCTCCATGATTTTTTGTTGTTGATTTTTTTTTGTTCATCGAACTTGATTCATAAAAATCCGTTTCAAGTCATGGTTTGAGCTGTTGGACATCAAAAGACAAGTAAAAGCATGCGAGAAGCTGTTGTTACTAGAGCGAAACAGAGCCGGCCGCAGAGCGAGCTCGCCCAACAGTTCGAAGTAATTCAGATCGCTATCCGGTGTTTTCAAACCCAGGTAAACGAATTTTCTACATCTGACTTAAGAACAAAAAATCGCAGGGACGAGTCATAGTCAAGAAGAGCTCGAAGAGACCCCGCGTAACTTCGAGGTACATGAACCGAAGCACCGTGCGCGCATCTCGCGAAGACCCGAAACGCTCTGCTACAGACATTCAAGCTGTCATATCAACGCATGCGACTCCTGCTCCTTCAATATGTACCATCAAACGCCGTTTGCAAGCCGCTCGACTGAATGGAAGGTGGCCTGCATCAGCGAAAAATCGTAAAGTATGAGTTCAGGGGGCTAAGGATCACCTCAGTTGGACAGCCGTAAGTGGTCTCAGGTTGTTTGTAGCGATGAATGCAAGTTTAATATGTTTGGTAGTGGCGGTCTGAGGTGGGTAAGACGTCCAGCGGGCACGCGTTTCCAGCCGCAATACCAGTCGTCCACAGTCAAACATGGCGATGGTTCTGTGATGATCTGGGCTGTTTTTCCGCCAGCGGCATGGGTCCACTGAGACGTATTGTTGGAACTCTCAATCGTTATGGCTATGAGAACATAATGGAAAGCACTATGCGCCCTTGGGCCCTCTCCAAAGTCGGTCGTGGATTCACCTTTCAACAAGATAACGACCCGAAACATCGACCCTCAACGGAAATTGGCGGGAAAAACATGCAGAAATGCGGATGAAAAGTTCAAGCTGCTAGATGAGAAATGGAAAGCGATCCCCCAAGCAACCATTGACACTTTGATTGATTCAATGCCTCGTAGATGTCAGGAAGTCATTGACTCCAAAGGATATGCCACCAAATACTTGAATATTTGTTTTATTACTTCGAAGAAATTGAAAATCTCTATAAGCACTTTTTGCTATTTAAATTTTTTTCACAAATAAAATTAATAAAGCATTTCTCAAAGTTGTTACATTTCTCGAGACATGTGAATTTGGCTTGTAAAAAAATCTGAAAATTTGAGCTTCATTCTTTTTTTGAAAAAATTTATGTTCAATAATCGATATATGATAACATTTTGAGAGGTACTGTAACATCAACATCAATACAAAGAACCTTTTTGGAATACGTGTATCGATATCGAGTAATAAAGAGTTTATTTAGTCATGGATACTCAATATGATATGACTTACCCTTGTTCTTTTTATAATTAGATTAAAATGGTTTTTTGATTCAATCTCAAGTCTTTTGATCTCTCTCGAACTTTGTCCACACTTACCCACCAGTCCCTGACCCCCTTTCACCGACTGAGTTTTTTTTAAAAACCTTTAATTATCTTTTATTATAAGAAAAATTTCTAATTAGAAAATATTTTGTAATGAAAGTTAAGGGAGGCGACAAGATTCATGCGGTCGGGAGATTACCGACCTTCCGTCTTCTTCATCGAAGAGAGAGTCCCTGGGCTGATAGAAACAAGCAAAGAAAATCTCTCTACAAAGGGACACTACAGAGGACTCTTCGGCAGGGAGGAGGGTGACCGGTTAGTGATAATCAATCTCATCATTCACTCAATCTAATGTAATTCATTCCAATATTGGAACTTTTTAGAAGGTTAGGGATTCTATTCCCAAAAATGCGGAATAATTTGATATATTTGAATAAGAAAATTCTGGTTGTTGAGTGTAATCGCTAAACTCTCAGCTCCATGCCCAAATTTTCTCTCTATTTGTAACTCCTTGCTGTTCTTCATAATTCGGTTGCTTCGTTCTCTTTCCGCTGAGACGTCGCTCTTATATGATGGTTTTGATCAGGGGTTAAATGGAGCCGCCCAATTTGGGTTTACATGTATCCACCGCTCAAAGTTTGGAGGAAAAAAGAAGAGAAGATGAAGGAAAAGGGTAAGAAAAGAGAGTGAGTTTTTTGTCAATAGTGTGTGTACATGTATCCGCCGATGGGACCGATCCGGTCACTATTTAACCCCTGGTTTTGATTTCGAGATTGAAGTGCTGAGGGATCTGGGCTGCTCGCCTCGAGCTGTTATCAACTAGAGTAGATTCGAGCTGAAGGAGTTTGGTGTATTCCAAGAAAATTGTTTCTGATTCAGATGGCGGAATGACTATGGTCTATCTCTGCCGAGCAGCACTCTTCTTCAGAAGGCAGTCGTAGATGCTATACTCGGTCAAGGAAAGATGGCCATCATGCTCAACAGGTATAATATTCAATATCGGGACTAAAAGACATTTTATTTCTTCTGGGGTTTCCGATTTTCCTTTAAGGCTTCCAACTGAAGATTAGGTTCTCATAAAATAATCAAATGATTAAAGAAAATGAGCGATCTCAGCAAGAAGTTCCCGAGAAAGTTTGGTTCTAGCAGTTTAGGATCTCAACTGAGGAAAGCTCGTACGCTCATGCGAAAAAGAAGCAAGTCGTTCTGTTCTGTGTAGAAGAAGAGTGGCTGGTGTTGTGGAGGCATGGGAGCCGTTGGAAGAGGCATCGTCAACATTGATGCTCTCGCCATCTCCTTTCGTCCTCTCTACTCTACACTCATCATCACCTTCATCTTGCCCGCTGACCTCTTCTCATGCGCGTCTTCTCCGGTTGTCGCCCACAATGACAACGCTAGATATCACCGAACTCTTTGAACCAGTTTACACGTCAGGAATTTTTGAAAAAGTTATTGGACTGTTGTAGAATGGATAATACCAATGAGTTAATGGATAGAAAAGATTCACAACGAGAGATAGAAAGAGAAAGACAGAAATAAAGGAAAGAAAGAGGGAAAGGCGATGTTAAGAGATAGAGAGAGAGGGAGAAAGGAGGATGCACCCTTTCATTTCATCTTCAAATCTGAAAAAAAGGTACCGAAAGTTGTAGTGAGTTGTCGAAGACTCCACTGCGCCTCTCCTTCCTCTGCAGCCAAATGCTCCAGGCAGCCAGCTCTCTTCAAATAATCAACGATGTCTGCCTCCTTGGTGATGGTCAATTCGCAATGCAGATTGCAAGGTATGCTGTCAAAGGGCCTTAAAAAGTGCAGGGTAGCTCATGTTTAAATAGACCGGTAAGCGTAGAAACAGCTTTGGTTCTTGCACAATCGCTTATTTCTGTAAGAATGGTTTGTAAATAAAAATTTTTATATGAAAACGGCATCTCAACATGTTATTTATCTTTTTCTGCTCTTAACCTAAAATATGAAAACAGTAAATCGCTTTGGCTTAATTCAAGAGTTGAGAATTGGAAGTAAAGCATGGTAGAGTGATCTTGTATTTTGTAATTGTTTTTTTTTTTCTTAAATAATTAAAAGGTAAATAATTATTTTACACAGTCGTTTTTTTTGCATTCTCTCTCTTTCTCTCTCTCTCTCTCTCTCTCTCTCTCTCTCACGATTCATTTCTTTCTTCTCTTTTCACAGCCTTCTTCCAGCCTTCTCATATGTTCTTACTGTCACAGAGTTACATTCGAGTTAGAGTTAGAGTTAGAGTTACAGAGAGTTACAAAAATATTCACATATATCTTCTTTGAATGACTATTGTCTATTTTAGAGTGACTATTGTAGAGTAGAGTGACTATTGTCTATTTAAGAGTGACTATTGTAGAGTAGAGTGACTATTTTCTCGGTGAATTTCAGCCAGGAGAAGGGAGAGCGCCAAGTGGGAGTGAAGGAGAAGCTGAGTTCCTTCGCCCACTCCCATCTCATCGCAATCGAATACAATCAAAACCAAAGTATGAAGATCAATCTGAAGATCATTCAATTTCATACAAAAACCTTTATCAAGCAAGAAGACTAATCATGTAACATAATTTCTAACTGTGTAAGGGTCTGTATTGATTTCATATATCATGACAATCTGCACATCAAAAAAACACAAGACTCCGAAAAAAAATGAGAAACTGAGAAGCATATTGAAGAGAGAGAGAGAAAGGGGACGAGAGTGAGTGTGAGATTGAGAAATAAAGAAGAATGAGTTATGATATTTCATCAGATAAGATGTCGATGCAAGTGTACGGGGCGCTCTCGGTCATCGTCTCCTCATCCAACATCCGCATCTACACAGAGGCGCATTATTTGCTCTACAAGCTCACTCATTCAGTATCTTTTTTGCTCTCTACATCTCTCTCTCTCTTCTCTACTTTCCGCGCTCTCTCTCTCTCAGACTATTTGTTTCATTATTGTATACTCCGCTTCTGCTTAGCTTTGTAGCGCGCCAGCCAAAGGACGATTTATATCCACTAAATTAAATTTAATCATTTCATTTTTATCAAGTTCAGCTTCTTCCATATTGTCTGATTTTTTGCAATCGAACAGAAATCTGAGTAGGAGATAACAAGGTATCGTGTATTCGATATCCTGACATGCCAGTTAGAGGTAATCAAAGTCATCAAGTGTCCTTAAATACACCAGAGTTCTAGGAAACTCTCTTATTATTCCGAGGTTTTCTTCAGTGAAAGCTGCCCTCGTCGCCTGTAATTGATATGAGCTCATCCAGAAGTCATTGAACATACTGTAGTAATAGCGAGGAAGAAGACTCAAATTCCGGTCTTCAAGCCCAATTCGCCTGCTTGAAGGTGTGTCACTTGTCGAGTGCGTGCTTCTCTCAAGCGGCTGCTTTTTCCATCAGCTCGCTCCCTTCGAATCTTCTGAGATGCCTTCCTCTAGCACTGCACGAAGCACTACTCTGGGTGACTAACCTCCACAATTTCTTCCTTTCCCAGATCCACGAAGTTCTCTGGAAGGAAATACCTCGGGTTCGGTTGCTTTATGACCACATGTTAGTCTAGTCTGCTTTTGTAATCATGTTCGCTTTCTTAGTCCAGTCTACGAAGTAATGATCAAGGTGCGGATAACCAAAAAGGTTAAGTGTGCGGGAGTATTTGTCTGAATCCACCTCGGAGTGGAGTCCAGTTTGTGCCTTTATGTGCATTTTGTCTGAGAGAAAATTTAGAATATTACATTTGAAAAGTTAAGTTTTTTGTTGTGGGAATAGTGTTAGAGACCCTTTGAACGTTTTCTGCTTTGGTATCTCAGTGGAAAGAGTAAAGCCACGATGAGTTGCTAGGCTTCGTCTAATCCTCATGTTCTCGCGAGCATGATTCATTCTTATCTATAAGAAAGAGTAAAATGGAGTGAACGTTGGGTTTAATGTGTGGACGGTAAGGCATCACAGGAAGGGCTGCAGTCCTTAGGATCCTTCGACAAGATGTATTCTCTTCACCGAAAAGGGATGCGAATGCTCTCTCGTAGGCTTCTGCTCGACTCTGTCTCCAACTCGCTAATGGTTACGCATGATTATTAACTGTATCTGAAAAGGGAACAGAGGCCTCTTTTAGCCCATCAAATATAGTTTTGTCTAAGAAATCGTGTTTCACATAATCTTTTGTTCTCGAAGAGGAAACTGAGGCCTGCAGAAGTTCAAAACACAGGCTCCCGAACAGACAGGAGGACTTGGAAAAAAACCCTGATCAATCCGTTGAAGATTCGCGAGCTGCAAAAAATTATTGTATGAGGAGAAAAGTTTGTATTAGGATGCGCGAAGGAAATAAAGCTGATAATCACCGAAACTTGAAGTAGAGACACGCCAAGATATGACCCGACGTAAATGTTTGAGCCGTAATGGTGATCCCTTGGCTCTGTTGTATTTAGAAAAGAGAAGGATTGATAGAATGAACTAAGAGTTGAGGTGGCTTTGTTGGATAGCATCAGACATGCAAATGGACTGGCGGACGCTGTTCTCACCACTCATTTAGAGAGCATTCCAGCTCTCTATGCGGACTTCCATCAATGCGCCATGCTATTTGTCCAAGGTGAATGAATGTTTGACTGTCATTCAACAATTACCTTTTTTGACCAACAAGAAAAAGGAAGACTAACTTTGAACGAATGAACTCGTGGTTGACAGGCGGGACTAAGAAAGCAGGGCGATAACAGCTGTTTACATAGCACTGTCGCAGAAATAAGAAACCAGTCTATGACAATGGAAAGGAAACGAGATAACTGAGTTATCATAATTCCCCGTGAGAGAACGACGTTGGGGTTCGATACCTTTCCTAGCTCTAACCGTGCGAAAATTCAATCACAACTCGTACTAGTTATTAATGTGCAATTAATAGTCTTCAAATTCTAAGTTACAAAGTTTAAAGGCAGTGATGCCTGGTTAAGATGACAAGATCACTTGTAGTTAATAGTGTAATAAAAAGCTCGATCTGATAGAGAGAGGGAGAGGAAATGAACGATAGAGGTATGTAAGTAGAAAGAAAATATTATTCTGAAAGCGACCCGATTTCTGTTATTGCTATAGTTCAATTGAGACAGGATCGGTAGATATTTGGTTGACGAATTAAATAAGTTTGGGCAATGAAAATTGAACGTCATCAAGTCTTGAGGATGTTCTAACAAGTAGGATATTGAAGAATAATAAGCTAAGAAAACAACAAATAAAAAACGGAGAGGCGTTATTTAGTGGTGTTTAAGTGTCTAGATTCATGTATTTTGGAAGAAAAAAAGTTGGTTTCAGCCTTGAATATGAATGAAGACGCCGATCCGTGGGTATCAGAGTTGCTCAATATGCTCGATACTCTTCATACTTTTCGCTCTTGATGGATGAAAAGAAGAAAAAAAAACAAAAAAAGATCTCCATTTACTTTTGAATCTCAAAAATAGATCTAAGCTTCATTCTCAATATTGTCATCAAGACACTTATCACTGCATAGTATTAGTTTTTTTGATGAAAATGGTTAAGTGAATTAGCTACATACTTTTTGTTGTTGTTTTCGCAACTGGCAGCAGCTTCATAAGAAGTATATCTAATTCTTTCGATAACTAACATTCTTCTTAAGGTAAAATTTTTTCATATTCAAAATTGTCTTTCTATGGGCTTGGTTTGGATAGAATCATGCATCGTTAGTATTATTATTTAACTGCCACATGTGACCTTTTCCGTTCATAAATTATAACTTCTGTGTTTTGAGCTTGGGTTTGCGGTTCTAATCTCAACGTCCAGTGTACTCAACTTTGAACTAACACTCTGCTGGCGACACTCTCATAGCACTTCAACGGAGTTGCACTTTCAGTCAGAGTTATTGTAGTTGGGTTCTGTTTCGTTTGGAGGACATGATTGTGTCTGCGACTTTGAACTAACACTCTGCTGGCGACACTCTCATAGCACTTCAACGGAGTTGCACTTTCAGTCAGAGTTATTGTAGTTGGGTTCTGTTTCGTTTGGAGGACATGATTGTGTCTGCGACTTTGAACTAACACTCTGCTGGCGACACTCTCATAGCACTTCAACGGAGTTGCACTTTCAGTCAGAGTTATTGTAGTTGGGTTCTGTTTCGTTTGGAGGACATGATTGTGTCTGCGACTTTGAACTAACACTCTGCTGGCGACACTCTCATAGCACTTCAACGGAGTTGCACTTTCAGTCAGAGTTATTGTAGTTGGGTTCTGTTTCGTTTGGAGGACATGATTGTGTCTGCGACTTTGAACTAACACTCTGCTGGCGACACTCTCATAGCACTTCAACGGAGTTGCACTTTCAGTCAGAGTTATTGTAGTTGGGTTCTGTTTCGTTTGGAGGACATGATTGTGTCTTTGCGGTAGCACAGTCAATTTTTATTCTAACCTGGCCTTTAAACTGTGTAAATGGAGGTTTTTTTCATTCATGTTCTCTGCTTCAGTTCAGCGTAATTTCTTGATAGTTGCTAAATTTGTCACTTCCTAAAGACGTGTTCAACTCCCCAGGTTTAATCTATGACGTGCTTTGACGGACTCAGCTCAACGTTCTTGGTTGTAAATTTTCAGTAAATGCTTCGCGTAATCGATCCGCTTTTTCGACAATGATTTAGAAAAGTCAAACATATTCGAAATTAGTTGAAAAGTTCTCATATGTTCATATAAACATCTTCGAAATGGAGTTGAAAAGGGCAGAAAGAGAAAGAGGAGGCCGAATCGAATAATTTTTATAATTGTCACTAAACCTATATGCAATAAATATTTTTATACTAAAGGCTTGATTTGCTTGCTTTTTCTAGAAACAAGTGGTTAAGAACCACCGTTCCAAACTTTAGCAGCACCCTGTATTAAGCAAGGACGCCTGGTTAGGTCGAATAATAACTCCGCAAGAAAAAAAACTGTTTTACGGGGCAGGGATTTCAATTTCAACAGTCTTTCTCCTACTGATTGGGAATGGCAACAATCTTTAATAAAAAAATGTTCAATTCTCGACTATGCACTCCTGACAATCAAGCTTAAGTATGAACTTTTTTTCGGGTTGTTTTTTGTTGCTTAGTTGAAGGTTAAGCTAGCGAGTTCTACGGCTTAGGATTGAAACCGTATGAATTATGGAGCGAGCTCTAGTGGTGTAAATTGTCGTGGACGTCGCTTATCGGGAGTGAATTGTCATCGAATCCAACAGTTCATTTGTTAGCGTTTGGTCAATACATTCTTCAGCGGCAGTTATCTTGGAAATGCTAAAAAATTCTTCTTAAAATTCTCAACTTGTAGCTTCGAAATTAGGCTTCATGTCTCCTCATACAGAACTCAAGAAAATTCCGTGTCTGGCTAGTAACCAGGACATTACGATTTTCTGAATGCAAATATTGTCTTCGGAAAAAATCTACCCGACATTTGAAGTCTGCCAAAGTGATCTTTCTTGATAATTTCTGATTTAGACTGATGAGCAGACTGATTTGAAAATCGACTGACTCGATTGAAGTTTTGCGATCGATTAAAACAACAACAAAAAAGCGCTTGAAAAGTTGTATAAGTGTTGCATGTTATGCATGTGTACGAAAAAAACACTTCTCAAAATACTTCATTCAAAAATTCTATTCAAATAAAATAAATGCATCAAACTCCAAGTTCTTGATCGAAAAAGCATTAAGTTTTGATCTTCAGCGGAATATTTGTTTGATACTCGGCAGATGAGATCCGTATGAAAGAAAACCGAGTTGAACACTTAGCTTATGATAGAAAAAAAACAAATGTTTCAAAGATGGAATACAGATTACTCTGCTCCACTTACAAAAAGTGAGCTCGCGGAGGGTATCAATCAATTTCATTCATAAAATTCTTTCAGAAAGTGCTAGTGCGTTAAAAGTTACACGTAATTCGAATTTTTATCTTAATCTGATGTCACAGCCTCCCAACTGTTCAACTTAGTCTTTATTTCTGTAATCGGGGCAAGAATGCACATCAATTTCCATTCAATAAATACAGTAATTATTTCTCATTGACTCATCTTATCCACTGAGAAGAAACTACTGTCTTCGATGACCGCGTACAACATCCGTCGGTCCGGCGAGTATCTCTGCATCGGTTGCGTGTATAGCGGAAGGACGGAGCGGCCAATGCCCGTCGACTGAGAACTGAAGTGCGACGAAATGTACCGCTCCCTCAAGTCGCGAAACTGCCGCGTGAAAAAGAAGTATAACTGCAAAGATAATTTCATAGAACCAAAAAATTGCCTGCGAAAAATTAGCGGTTCAGTCCGCGAGTTTTAAGATTTCACATCTCCCCTTTCTCCCAAAACCAATTTGCCGTGGGTTAAATGAGATGGAATGAGAGCGGACTAGCGATTTACTCACTCGCTCTAAGAGCGGACTAGCGATTTACTCACTCGCTCTAAGAGCGGACTAGCGATTTACTCACTCGCTCTAAGAGCGGACTAGCGATTTACTCACTCGCTCTAAGAAAACAGTCACTTGATCCCACTCAACAGAAAATTCAAAATAATTGATGTGGTTAGAAATTCTAGAGCATTTATATAATTGATCGTTAATTTTTGAAACGGGTGCTTTTTAGATCAAAGACGACTTTTTTTGAAAGAGTGGCTTCGGCGATATGCTCTCGAAATGCCCTTAAGATGTCTCTAATCTCTCCCACTTTAATGGAAGACTGACTAAATCAAATGATTCTTGGAATAAAGAGCGGAAATTGACATGATGGCCTTATGACGGGGCGGAGTGTGAGAAGAAACAAAATGTGAGACTATATATTGAAAACTTCTTCAATTCTCCATGTCAAATATTAGTCTATTCAACACTTTCTTTTTTTGTCATTCTAAAGGGAGAAGTTCAGTATACAGCAGAACTTGGACATGCCTCATAGTTTAGCGTCACACTTTGTGTTTTCATACAATTAATCTTGTTCGAAAAACCACATGAGGAATAATTGTCGAAAGACATCGAGAAAAAAAACCACGAAAATTGTGATGCGGTTGTTTAGTGAACATAACAACACAGAGATGACAAACGTGTCATAATTTTTTTCTATTCTTTCCATATACCATTGCATTTTGGGGCCCAATACGATTACGCACAATCCAATTATTCTAAGGATGTTACAGCAGCTGGTCTTGGAGGCCTACAAACGAGGAAAATTTTCTTATCTGTGTTATTTTTTCCTTACTCTTTTTATCTGTGTAATTCTTCTCATCTCTTTTCATTTTCCCATTAAAGAATATTTTTGACGATTCTTTATTGTATAAAATCATCTTATTTTATACTTGAATAGGCAAAAAGCTCGCTGGGTGGGCCACGAATTCAAAGGCTCCTAGCACGAATTTAAAGGCTCCTAGCACGAATTCAAAGGCTCCTAGCACGGCGAATTTTACATTACATCCAGATAAATATCAACACCGTATCATATGTTAATACACACATATGTGTATGAAATTCAGGAAAAAAATTAAATCAAATGAGAGAAGGGATAAATTGAGAGAGAGAAGAGAGAGGGAGAGATTGAAAGCACGAAAAGTGTAGCAAGTACAAAAACGCGCCATTTCTCATCCAAAACCATCAAATTGATAAGTTCTATTGAGTATCATTTGAATCGCAGGAAAAATTTCCTACCACAAAAATTACATTTCACCAATAAAAGCTCAAGTCTGAAACAATGTGTTGGGGATAAATTGCAAAAGAAACCATTGGGTTCGCCATGGAATTCAAGTTGAACAAAAGATTGATGGAATCCTTGTAGAAGACGAAAGAGTCCGTCCATTCATTCACTTTCACAAAGCGGATCACCAGACCACCTTGAATCATGATAAATTCATAGTTCTTGTAGACATATTATTAACTTCTCGAATAAAAAAAATGGTACACACTAAAAATATTGGCTTCTTAGTTACTTGGGAGGGCGTGCTTTACTTGGGGGGGAGGTTACTTTTCACTGACTTTATCGCCTAGTTGAAATGTATGCTAACGAAGCCGTACCGCTTGAGAACTAGGCCGTACTTGTTGTTACTTATGATTAGCCACAATATATTATGGAGCGTTAGAATTAAACTTTTCACTTTGCAAAGTAATCTCTGCAAAGTGAAAAAATTCTACTTCTCCAACTTTATGCTATATTTTACCACTCTCTCACACCGCTCGTTGTTTACGTCGTGGTTTGAAAGTGATGGAGCGTTCACGGGATCACTTTGCAGAGATTACTTCGCAAAGTGAAAAGTTGAATTCTAACGCTCCATTAGTTTTACCCAGTCTTCTTCTTCTGATTAAGTAAATTGTTTCAGCTGTTTTCAGCTATTATTCACGGTTTTTTCGCTTAGGCCAAGAAACGGTTAGGCTAACCAGGCCTTACGGCTTAGGAACGAAATCGCATGAAAAAATTTCTCAAATAATTAATTTTTTGTCGATTCAATGACTAAAATTGTCAACAACAAAAAACAGAGTGAATGTTTTATTAAATACAGTAGTAAAACAGACTATAATAAAAAGCCCCCTTAAGTAAAATGAGCTCTCCAAGTGAAATTGTGCCAAAATATTCTACCCTGAAATTGGACAAGTCTCAATGAGGAACTGTGTTTTGCAAACTCGAAGTATAGTGTAGTTATTTTCTTGCGCAGTGACTTAATAACGGAAATTGGAGATCATCTATCGAGTGAAACAAGAGAGATGGTTAAAAATTGTCACAGGCTTCTAATTGCGGATTTTGCATACAAAAAAACCGTTTTGAAGTGTCTCTAATTATGCACTAATGTATCAGATTATCTCCAAGTATAAGAATTGGTCGCTTTCCTTTTTTCAATTGATTCACTAAATAGGATATAAAGAAATGCTTACATACACCTCACTTGTCTCTTACTTACTCCAACCATGATAAGTTAATGATGTTCATCTATAATTACAACAATAAAAACAACATTATACATAACAATAAAGATAAACCATTCAATATAAAAGTTAGGATAATGATAATAACAGGGGATATTTCATAGCCGAATAAGTTTATTGGTAGGATTTCCAACACGGATACAAAAAGTACAAAATACACTTTTCATAGCTTCTTTTCCATTCGACGTTTTCTCTTTTCCAAAAAGACTGATGGAGCGTTAGAATTCTACTTTTCACTTTGCAAAGTAATTTTCTGCAAAGTGATCCCGTTGAACGCTCCAATGTCTCACCACGACTTACCGTGAAAAGAAAAATGCACTACGGTATTACTTTTATAATAACTTTTACTGTTGGACGTAACTTTTTTAAATGAATTTTACAGAAAAATCGTCGCTTTGTCTTAGAATGCATGTGTTCTTTCTTTTTACCGTAGTCCATTTTTCTTTTCACGGTAATTCGTGGTGAGACATTGGAGCGTTCAACGGGATCACTTTGAAGAAAATTACTTTGCAAAGTGAAAAGTTAAAATTCTAACGCTCCATGAGACTCACGAAGAAATTTTTAAAAGGAAAAGCAGGCCCGCTTATTTTATGCCCTAAAAGAATCAAATAAGCTGGCAGTGGCCTTCTAATTAGCAATGATTCCTTAGTAATGTGGTAGTAAAATAATTGAAGAAAGGTCGGGTTCGACTTTTCCCGGTGGCATATTTCTGGTCATTAAGATAAATCCGTCACGAAACAAAAAAAATTATCACTGGCTGAAACTCGGCAAATACCTTGAAAGAAAGCTTCTCATGGAAACCTGATTACGCTTGTCTCAAATGAGTACACTCATCAAGTGACCTCAATTCATTCCAATTCTTATTGTAGCTGTGAACTGACCTGTGTGGCACAAGAAGAAGAGCAAAACAATCGATATGAGCAAAGAAATGGTTCTCTTCTCTTGGGCCGTTCTCGATGAATGAGAGCACTCGAGACGTGAAAGAGAGAAGAAGAGGATTCGGAAGTTTAAGCAGGTCAGCAGACACAGTGGAATGAGGTACACCAGCAGTGGGTACAACACTCGGTCACGCTGCAAATCGACTTCGTTTGAGCTTTTAAAACGAATAAATAAGCATAAATTCGCAAATCTTAGCACCATGATTAACTTTTGAGCATTTTCGGCTATAATTGTCTATTTTTCATTTTTATCAAAGCAGAAAAGGTAAATCACGCTTCAGATCCATGAGATCCTTTTTTAAAGTTAAACTTGAACTAGAAGTTACACCGCTAGAAGAGGCCAGATCTGCTCAGTTCACTATTATTGACTATAGAGGTTTTCAAAATGCCATGATGAAGATTTCCAATCTACATACATACATACGCCGATCTCGGTCAAAGTATTAACGAGAAAGCTAAGTTAGCTTTTTTAGGGCGATAATTAACTCATTAAGAAAGCATTTTATCATTTGAGTAAAACTTCAAGTCGAATTTAAACTTGAACTGTAATACGGAGTCAGAGCTGCTAGGACAAGAGAACAGGTTTAAGAAACATACTACTACAAGAAAGTTGTGCGATATGTTGGCTGGATTGTGTATGATGAAGTTGCCGGTGACCCGCCCGACTTCTTCCGACCCATCCAATACCAGCCACTCCCATCGGTACTCGGCCCATTTAGAAGTATTGAACAGTAGGGCCAGGAGAGCAATAAGGACCAGCGGGGGCAGCTCAAACAGCAGAAACACATGTTAACCGAATTCGGAGACTCAATCCCTTGCCTTAAATGATAACAAATATTCAAAAAAAGTCATCCATTCATCCATTTATTTTTCATTCACTATTTTTTTTTTCATTCACTAACTTCTTCGTGTATTCCATGTCACGTTAACGTGATTGGTTAATCACATACAATTTGTTTTATGAAAAATAATTGGTTTTTTTTATACTTAGAATGGGGGAAGCGTGCTTTGCATGAGGGGTCAGGTTACTTTTCCTTGATTTTTTCTCTCAGGCTAAGGTAAAATTTATGCCAACGAGGTCGTACGGCTTAGGAACGAGGCCGTACGGCTTATGAGCGAAGCAATATGGTACGATTAGCCACAATATTTATGTTTTATCCGGTATAATGAAGTAAATTGTCTTAGCTGTTTTCAAATATTATTTTTCCGCTTAGGCTTAGGTAAAGGTTACGCTAACGAGGCCGTAGGGCTCAGGAACGAGACCACATGGAAACATTTCATACATTATTAATTTTTGTCGATTCAATGACTAAAATTGTCCAATAACAGAGTAAATCGTGTATTAAATACAGTAGCAAACACAGAATAATTTCAGAAGCCCCCTCAAGTAAAGTGTGCCCCAAGTAAAATTTTGCCAAAAATATTCTACACTGAAATCTCAAGTCTCAGTGAGGAACTGTGGTCGGCAAACTTGAAGTATAGTCTAGTTGTTCTCTTGCGCAGTGACTTAATAACAGAAACTGGAGATCATTTATTGAGTGAAACACGAAAGACGAGAGATCTCAAACAAATAAGTTTTTAAATCGTCTTTTCAAGTCAGCTTATCTTTAGTCATCAGTTCGCTTTTCCGATGTCGCTAAAAAATTAAAAGACCAACTCGAGAAGTAGAGTGAACGGTAGTGAGAGGCCGTGTTATAGCCTGCAAGCTTAGTTTTGAGTCTCTATCAGGGCCGTTGATTTTTCGTTTTTTTGTTGTTTTTCGACACTTTCAAAAAAAAGTTTTTTTTCTCGAAAATTCGAAAAACGAATTAGTCGAGAAAAAAAATTCTCGAAAAGTAGTGCTCCAAAGTCAACTGAATATATAGCCATACTTGTGTACTTGGTATACTTTTAGTGTTCAGCCGCTCTATAAAACTTATAGTGTGAGGAATGAATTCTGGTTTTGATTATAACCTTTTTCAAGCACAGATACTTTTGAGAATGCCCTAAATACGTCTAGGTTTTTCGTGGAGTTGAACCTTTCATTTGAAGGAGGTTAATAGGAGAACGTGGTAGTTCTATAATTTTTCTTTCGCTCTTGTATCAGAGATTAATAAATTGTTAGCTTTTTTTTGCAGAAGGAGTCTAGCTTTCCACGGTGATTTTCATGATGTATGATTGTTGTGAACTGGTAATTAGAGACAATGATCATCTGAGATGAATAAATGTATTATAACTTTGAGACGCATCATAAAATAGTCCTTTAAAAATGAGAAAAAGTTTCAGATAATCAATCAATCAATCAATCATCAATCATAAAACAATTTTTTCTCGTTTTTTGTTGTTAGTTTTTTTCTTGTTTTTTTTAAATCGAAAAAAAAAACAAAAATTTGTTTTTCAGTTTTCAAAATCGACAAAAAAGAATTTTTTTGGTTTCTGAAATCGAAAAAAGTGTTTGGTTTTTTTCGCTCACTTCTGGTCTCTATCACCTTAAGCGTAATCTAACAGAGCTGTTAACACAATATCGGAAAACTAACAGAATATTGTTAGAGCTGAGACAGTAAAAGGTGTGACACAAATATGGCAAGAAAAACGTGAGTCTTTTTTACGAAAATGAGAAGAGCGATTGAAAAAAATATCTTATGAAAATTTATTGATATCATTGTTATGATTGACAGGCGCAAATATAATTTGATTCGGCTCGCTCGTCGGCGAATGAACTCACGGAGACGTTTCAGGGTACTTAGAGACGACAGACCGCAGGTGATAAATCGTTCCAGTAATTAACAAGGACCTTTTTTTACGAATCAAAACTTTGCTCGTGAGTAGCACACACTTTGGTTTCCATTTACCTCAATTTGAGAAGTCGAGAGGGTTCAAGTCATGCGAGCAAGTAGGTCATTTTTATCTCGAAATGAACGCGGACAGAGCCGTACCGCACCAGTCTTGTACCGATTTCACCGTATGCGATAAGACGCCGTTTTGCTGGAAGATATCCATTGAAGTGAGCATCAGCCTACGGTTTTTGAGCCTCTCGTAGCACTGTTCTAAGGTAGACGTGCCGATCCGCGTTGACGTTCTGCTCAATGAGAACCAGCGGACACTTTCCACTCGCGCAGATCGCGCCCTACTCCATCAACCCTGAATGTTGAGTCCTATCAACAATTATACCTCCATTACCTGCTTCTGTCGGTTATTCCGCCAATACGCGAGTGTTTTGTGGGTTAAAAGCCTGTTCGTCTGTCAGAAACTTTTCGTCGCTGAAGGTTTTGCAATGCAGCTCGCCGTTGTGGGCAAGTGACAACAAATGGCAAGCTTTCTTTTTCTTGCTTCTCTATTTTTTCCGTGAGCATCTTACGCTTGCGACTCCGATAATAGTTATAACCAAGCTTATTATGTACAATTAGACGTATTGATCTCTTCGATACACCGAAGTCCCCGACTAATTTTTACATGCTTCTATTCTGGTTTAGTTTTATCCTTAATTTGACCTTAATGACGAGATTTGTTAAAGTTGAAGGGGGCGGTCGCGCAGGACGAGCACCGTTATGAATCTCTTGATTATGTCGATTCGTTTGATAGTTCGCTAAACAACTGACAGCGTAATTCCAAGCGTTCGTGCAATTTTCATTAGAAGGCACTTCTGACCGTGCATATCGATGACTACACTGCGTAATATAATGGCAGACACCATTCCAAGAAGAGACAAGCAAAAATGATTAAATGCTCTAATAGAAATTGTAAAAACCATCTAGAATCAGCATATACAGGGTGGAAAATATGCGCTAAAATCCGTGTCATCAAATATATGGATCTCCCTGTATCTTTGATACTCATGAAATCTGTTTTTAAGTGGGCCCTTTTCGAGCTAAACTTTTCTTAGCCATGTTTTTGCCTCACCCTTTACTTATGTACATACAATGAGAAATTGTCCTTCTAAACACATTCTGAGGTTTAAGCACCGACAGGTATTTTGAATATGGAAATCGATCGGATCAAGGAATTATTAAACTGGATTAATTTTCATACTAAAACTTTTTACAGGAGTTTCGACAAATAGCGACACGCGACACTTTGTACCCAAAACTTTACACTTTGCACCCGACACGCTACACTTTGTACCCGAAACTTAGTACCCACGATCAAATCGGCGAAAAATTAATATTGTGAGATCTTTTCTCACGCGGTCTCGTTTCAAAGCAGTACGGCGTCTTCAGCGTAATCTTAAACTGAGCGTGAGCGAAAAAAAACTTTAAAAATAACTGAAGAATAACAAATGCTGCGGTACAAATTTCGCGGGTACAAAGTTTCGTGGTACGGAATTCGGACGGCTTTGTTCGAAGGCCATAAAATTGAAATGTGTTGAGTTTTGAGTCAAACTAATATTGGTGCATAGAAGTGGGAAAAAATATAAATTTTCGTGTGTGTACTTCCTCATACTTTTCAAGAGATGTTCAAACATTCCCAAACGTTTCCTTTAAAACTTCCTCTTTTTATAATCGTGGTATTATTCTTCAGCTACTTGCTTCCGGGTAAAATCGTATAAATTTCACACGAGCAGAATAATTCAAGAAGCAAACTCGCGGCTATAACCAATAAAAAAACCCACGGAATCATCAATATTTCATCCCGCGTTCATTTCACGTCTTTATATGAATTCTTTGTTTGATTTTAACTTTATAAGCGATTTTCCGAAACGATTACTCGATTCTGCTTCTCACGATCATTGTTAGAGCAAACAATGTTTAACTTTTTGAGTGAACAAAAAAAATTCAGTGAGCTTCAAAAAACATTTTCTCGGTTGTTTTATTGAAAAAAACTTCGCATAAAATGCGAAAAATTTCCTGAAAAAATGGCGAAGTTTCATTTTTACCGTGCTACTACAACCGAGAGAATTGACGATTGGCTACCTGGTAATATTCTAGATATTCGATTAATGAGTTAGAGTGTAGGCGAGACTCGTTTGAAAAGTTAAAGACTCGTTTTTCGATTCGGAGAATAGAGACTATTTGTCGAGTGAAAATTTGTTGGGAAACTTTCATGGAGAAGACTGGAAAAGAACTCGTATCAACTTACACGATGCCGTTCGATCGAAATGAAAGTGATCGTCCAAATAGAGGCACAGTTAGACGCCAATAATATCGGAGATAGAAGACCGGTTGATAGATACGAGATCTGGCCTAGCCAGCTAAAAATGTGCACCTGGAAGCTTTTTCAATAACTCATTGATCATTGAACAAGTAATCAATAGGCGTTAAAGTCTTGGACAGCTTTGATGTAAGAAAAAACTGTAAATTAAGTTCAGGAATATCATAAGACAAATGTAAAATATAATTCAGTTTTATACATATTTGTTTTTATTTCTTTATGTAGGTTTATTGTGTTTGAAATTATTATGCTGAATTTTCTGATTGAGATTGCCTCATGTGAGGTTTGTACTACTTGCACGCGTTTCCTCTCTCTCTCTCTCTCTCTCTCTCCCTCTCTCTCTCTCTCTCTCTCTCTCTCTCTCTCTCTCTCTCTCTCTCTCTCTCTCTATCTCTCGCTCGCTTTCTCTCTCTCCCTCTTTCTCAAATTTCAGCATTTTTTTCCTAAATGCTCGAGCATTTTTGAACCGTTGACGTTACCGTAATGAGTTTGCACTCACAAATCTTTAGTTTTTTCAAATTCATTTCTATACATATTCAACCACACGATCAACTTCATGTTCAACTGTAAATATATTATTTATAAAGAAAGCAATAATCGTTATTTTTTCGCTCTTGTTTAACATTGCCGTTTGGCAGAAATGGAGAAAAAAATTGGGTAAAAAGCCTGAACCTGATTGAAGTCTATGTAGGCGGGAAGAAAGAGTACGAAGAGTGAGAGGAACAGCTGTAGCAGGTCGCAGCAAGAAAGTAGGAACAGAGCGGGCACTAGCGGATGCATCCTGGAATCTAGCCGTCTTCAGTTCTGATCAGCGACACCCATTCAGGCAGAACAGAAGTCTACGAGTGGGCCCACGTCCCACGTAAAATCGCGGTAGGGATGGAATCCACATCAATCTACTCGTGCATCAATTAATGTTGGATCAGAATATTGCTAAGTTGAAGGTAATTGATTCGAAGAGCGAAAAACTGATTTAATTGAGAAAAAACTAAATTAGGTAACCAATAAAACCCGTCACTGGCTTACTCAATTAAACTTCCAAATATCGGTCTATTATAGAACTTTCCAAGTCTCTGGAATAATTATAATGCTGAATATCAAAAGAGCGGGTACTTTTTGAATTTTCGTTTCCTGACCCCATTTTAAAAACATGCTTGGAAAAAGTTTTAGGAAGTTTAGTACACTTAGAGACAATACCGACAAAACCGCATTCTACAGTCCAAGTTTCTAGAAACCAGATGTTCGCTTTCCCTACTCGCAACACGGATAATACTACGTGTTGGCTTGGACGTATTGTCATCTTGCTCATCTTGCTTCATGTTTTGGATTTTGACTTAAAAGCTGAAAAAACAATCTATAAAAATAAACGCTCTCATGCAAAGTCAAGTTCTACAGCATGTAATTTGTGAATTCATTGAACTGCTCTTTTTGCTAGAATGATCTCTCCCGATCGTAGTCTAAGACATGGGTATTAGTGCCTGGCATTACAATAATGAGTCTACGACAATTTTAGTTAGGTAAATTGAGCTCAACAATCACATACAACAATCAAGTTCCTCTTTCGAATGAAAAAAAAGTGACATTGATCGTTACCCTTTGAAGCTGAAAAAGTTGTATTACAGTTTTTTACAAAAACTGTAATACAACTTTTTTTTTGATCGTTACCCTTTGAAAAAAGTTGTATTACAGTTTTTACAAAAAACTGTAATACAACTTTTTTTTGATCGTTACCCTTTGAAGCTGAAAAAGTTGTATTACAGTTTTTGAAAAAGTTGTATTACAGTTTCTCTGTTCCCCTTATTTATTGTACTGTCGTGCCGCCCTGTCTTCCGGTTTTTTTTTAAGCAACTGCATTCTTTCGAAGAGAAAAGAGAAGCTAAACTGTTTTGAAAGGGAACTTGAAACGATTTTATTCCGAATGCCGTAGTCGCACTAAAGGTTGCAACATAGCAATCCCTTCTATGTATCAATTAGGCGAGCCTTTAACTTCTTCACTATCTAAAGCTGAAACCATATCAGGAAAAAAAACGAGTTCATTCAAATGACATCGTCTACGCTAAATATGCTGTAAGTCATCTCATTCTTCAAAACATTGTTACGCAGGTGAGTTTTAATGCTTCACTCCTTCAATTATTTGAACACATTCAAGTCAAATACTATATTGAACCGCAAAAGTTTTCTGTGATGGTTATTCGTAAAATGGAGCACTTGTTAAATCAATAAACTGAATGAGCATATAAGAAGTCTGTGTTTTGAACAATGATGGTGCGGTTGGATCCTTTTACAATTTGAATCGAGGTTTGATCCTCACTTCAGTCAAACTAACTCAAGCAAAAACTTTTTAAAAAAAACTCGGGTTTTCATTGCGTTTTTTTACGGACCAGCCCGTAAAAACGAGCTTTTTTATGCTACACCGTCCAGTGACCGAAAGGGCAGCTACTAGTTTCATCAGGTTAGTGTATCTCAGGTCCACGATGCGGGTTTCGAGTGCGAGGAAGGAGAAGATGTACCTAATCAACCCTTTCAATCATCTTAATGATTAAACTTTTGATAATTTTCTTCTTGAATCAGTTTGTAATCTCTCTCTGTAAGGGAAAAGAGTTTTTGAGCCACCGTCAATAGAAATGAAAACTTACCGATTAGCAGAAAATACGAGAAGACAGGCGATGTTGAGAGTAAGTCCTACCAGACAGACCGCTGGTAGAACCCATATGTCCACGATGCAGTCCGCCATACGGTAACCACCCTCGAGGTCGGTGCACATCTAAACAGGTACACATAATTGTTCCTAGGCATCCTATAGCTATCTATAGTTATTTACTGTAATCAGAAGACTGTGTTCAATACATATTCATTCATTTATTCCGTGCACATAAAGAATATATATATATATAAAAAAGATACTATTAAGACAGTGCTTAGAAAATGAGCATACGAGAAACAATCTAGGTTCTCAATACTTAGTGCTGGTGGGAATTTTGTCTTCTACATATCGACTTATATCTTTTCTAACTAATTATGAAATGCAAAGAAGAAAAAAACAAGACTGGTTCTACTAACTTTAATAGTAAAATACAGTCAATCAAAGATTTAAATGGTAATCGGATAATATTAAGTCAATACAAAATTCGGAGTCGGTAATATGACTTCTATTGGTAGCTTCTTCAAGTTCGTTGCAAACTGCGAGGCATTTTTGTTCTTCTACTTTCTTCTGGAAAATACTACATAGTTCTTCTGTGAGTGAATTCCAGACTGATATAGATCTGGAAACGAATGTAGACATTCTAGCGGGATAAGGCATCGGGAGGCGTATTCTAAGAGAATGGGCTTGTCTCGTATGATACTTGGGTGGAGAAACTTTTACAGAAAAGAAAAATCGAGGGAACAGATATTGTGGAGACACTTGTGCAAGAAACACAAATCTTTAAATGCTCGGCGCTGTTTTAGTGACTCATTCATGAGAAGCGCGAGTCGTTGCGAATATGGTTATCTTGGATATCCACCTCTTGACAAAATTCTTCTTGTAAAATTTCTCTGTACGTATTCTAATTCATTGTTGAGATAGTTCGTTCCAGGAGACCATATTTCAGTGCCATATTCGAGGATAGGTCTAACATATACATTGAAGGCCAATATGAGCATTTCATACGATCTATTCTTGAAGGATTTCAATAAGAGATTTGCTGTTGAAGAGGCCTTCTTGCAAATCTTGTCGATATGTAAATTAAAACGAAAGTCTTGACTGGTATTAATTCCAAGGTCTTTAATATGATCGTTCTTAGACAAGGGAATAGAGTCAATAAGGTAAGGATGAGATGCAATTTGCTTATCTAAGTGTAGAACTGTGCACTTGGTTTTAGATAGGGACATGTTCCATTGAGAACACCACTCAAAAACATTATTGACCTTAATAAATATGTAAATACAAATAATCGTCAATCTGTTACACTCGGACAAGGAAGCACAACTTCAAATGGAGTTTTTTTTAAAAACTTTGTCGCGAAACTTAAAAAAACTTTCAATAACAACGAAAGCTTCCGGAAGGGAGTTCCATATTGCTATTGATCTAGAGACAAACGTAGACAACCTAGCCGGGTAAACGATAGGCAGACGAATTCTGGGAAAGTGCGCTTGTCTTGTATTATACTTGGGGGGAGATAAAATGTATAGAAAGGAAAAATCGAGAGAGCAACATTTCTGCAAAAAAAACATAGATCTCTGAATGCTCGGCGATATTCTAATGACTCGGTTTTGAGTCATTAGTCTCAATCTCTGAGAATAAGGCAGGTTCACATTACCACATCTATATAACAGTCTTCTAGTAAAATAATGTTGTACATATTCTAAATCGTTGATGAGGTATTTCGTGGTAGGGGACCATATTTCGGTCCCGTATTCGAGAATCGGTCTAACGTATACATTAAAAGCAAGCATGAGCATTTTGCATGAGTTGGTCTCGAAAGCCTTCAGAATAAGGTTTGTAGTAGAAGATGCTTTTTTTAAAAATTACAATTCTTGTCAATACGAGAATTTAAACGGAAATTATATGTTAACAAAATCCCTTAATCTTTAACCTGGTTGGTAACAATCAATGGAATATGGTTAATAGAGTAGGGGTGCAACACCTATTGCTAGCCTAGTTGAAAAACAATACATTTAGAAGTTGATAGAGTAAGGTTCTACCAGTCAGATATATTGTTGACTGCAGTTTGTAAGTTATCCGAATATAGGGGTACTTGAGCTAGCAACTTAACATCATTGGCAAGAATACTGAAGCGAATAGTAGCAGGGATAACTTTCTTGATGTCTTCAATAAACAGTAAAAACAACAACGAGCCTATTGAAGAACCTTGAAGAACGCACTTACAAATGAGTTGATACATCGATGGTCACTGATTGTTCACGGGAGTTGAGAAAAGAAGAGATAAATTCAAGTGGAGGCCCTACAATACCAAGTGAATTCAATTTGAACAATAGAAATCGAATATCTACGGAAACAAAAGCTTTTGAGATGTCTAGGAAAATTACATCAATATCAATACTTGAACTCAGAGAGTGGGTTATGAAAGAATATGATTCGGCTGAAGAAGTGATTGTTGATCGATTAGGTCGAAAAATGGCTTGAAAAGGGTAGAGCAATGAACGCTCTTCAAGATACTTTGAAATAGAATTAACAAGAACTTTCCCATTACTTCAGAAATCGAGCAGGTTAAAGAAATGGGTCTGTAATTTTATAGGATAGGAGGTCCTTTGTTTTTGAGTAGAGGCTTTACGATAGCAAACTCCCACATATCGGGTACGATTCCAGTCATTAAACAGTAGCTGAATATAATACGCAGAGGTTTCAACAACGCAAATCTACAAAATTTGATAAAAATGTTCGGAATGGAATCGGATGAGAGATTAAATTTATTCTCTAACTTAGAAACAGCCTCGACTATCATTTGGTCATCGTTTATTTCAAGAGAAAAATGTTGATCGAAGGGATCTAAAATAGGGTCAGTAAGAACATTCTGAGATGGTTCACAGAAAGTTAATGAGAACTGAGAAGAAAACATCTCAGCTGTGATGGAAGGGTCCGTCACTACCGTTTCACTACTGTCATACAAAACATAGGAACCGTTTAAAGATTTAATACGATTTGTACAATACGAGAAAAAAATTGTTTACGGTTGCCTTTAACAATCAGAGAAGTTTAGTTAGATGTTTCAAAATCATAAAGCTCAGAAGAAAAATTTCTTGACAGATTTTTACAATATTCGGAGTTTTTTTCTAACTTTATGAAGCTTTTCGAATAAGCGTTGAATACGTGCTGGATATCTATTGAAGGACGAATTAGGAACAACAGTTGGCACAAAGCGATCAATAAGGTCGCATAGTAGATCAACAAAATAGTTGTAAGCTTGATTAGGGTCAAGAGATGATAATGCCAAGGTCCAATCATGACAATAAATAAAGTCCTCAATCATAGGCCAGTTTCCCTCAGAATAAAGTTTCATAGGCTTGATGATTATGTCATCGAATACTTTGGAGGTGATACAATCAAAACAAATATAATTATGATCGCACTGGGATGTGAAGGGAGCAATAACACTAGAAGCAAAGATAATCGGATGATTGCATAAAAGAAGATCAAGAATGTTCTGACTTCGAGTCGGCATCAGAATGTACTGAGTGAAATGGTTATCACAACAATAATTAAGAAATTGAGTAGAAGAATAGCTCTTAAAACACGTCAACTTTTCCCAATCAATACAAGGCAAGTTCAAATCACCTACGATCATGAGAGGGACATTTGAAATGGTATTTAAAGAGAAGTATGCTAATAATTCATTCATGATTTCGTCTGGGGCACTAGGAGATCGATAAACACACATTAATTTAAAACGAGAAAAATATGAATCTTTGTCACTACATTGTAACTCAACTGTAATAGCTTCGCATTCACAAACTGACATTGACGAAGAAGACGGACTGAGTCTAGATTGTACTGAAGTTGCTACTCCGCCACCTATGTTACTGATATTAGAGTTTCTATCAGAACGAAAAACAGAATATGGTTTATTTGAATGTAAAATGACATCAGGTTCACTATCGTGTAACCAATTTTCTGAAAAGCAAATAGCATTATATTGCGTTGAAGATAATGAATGAGTGAGATCGTACAATTTATTCCGTATCGAGCGACAACTATTACTATAGTAAAAACTAATTTTTCCGCTAATAGATTGACTATTCCAAATATCAGAAGAAGTAAACAGGCTATGGCCATCAGCACTACTGACCTATTTCTGTAAAACATTTGCGTCGATCCTTTTTTCCTCTTTTCACCGTCACGTTGTGAAGATAACCATTAGCATCAGCGACTGTTTTCGGAGTGTATACATAGAGGACGTGGATGAGAGAATCGAATCAGCCTTGTTCCTTGTACCCCATTCCATCGATCCAGCTTTGTCGTTTCTTTCCTTGGCGAGTTTCTTGCAGCCCCTCTAGAGTTGGTGTCCTTCTCTGGTAAGGTATTTTCTCGCGTACGCATGAGAAAGTTTGTGAAGGACTTCAGGACGACGCACTCGTAGTTTTCGAAGTACTTCTGTTCGGAGAGATGGCGATGGAAAATGAATCTTGAGAAATCTTCTCTTGTTCTCTTTATTTACGAAGCGTCGATAAGTGATGGAACCTTTATTGAATGCATTAGTGAGAGAAGGTATATTGAGTTCACTAACGAGAAAATCAAGAAGTGTTCCATCATGTTAATCCGTGGTGTCTTCTCTCTCTCTCTTCCTCCGAAATGCCGACCAAAACAATATTGCGAGCCTTCTCTTCCAGAATGACTCTGTCTTCCTGAAGGACTCTCCTTACCGCGTCGTAGGCGAGTAGTTCAGGCTGCGATATGGGAGAGGGAGTCATCAAAGAGTTAGATGTAGGGGCCGGGGTTTGGGTTGTGAGCTCAGAGAGAAGATGAATGAGAGAAGATATAGTCATCCGTGAGGTCACTGCGTTCAGAAGTTGGAAAAATTGGTCGCTTTGACGGTTTACAGCTTGGATCAGAATTTGTACATCAGTTGAGGGTTGAGAAACTGACGAAGTAACAGACCTATCTATTGGTTTTGGATTGGTTTGAGAATAGGACTGGCACAACAATTGATACAGAAAGAATCATTATCGGAGCAGTAGGAAGAATCACCGCTCAGTAAGAGAGCAGAGGGAGAGAGTAGAATTTGACTGAGAATAAAATGTTATGTTTTGCAAGACAAACACAGTTTGTTGAAGTAAAACATTTATTATCCTTCACTGCGAATATTCATCAAGATAGCTATGCACCCTGTGCGCACTAGCATGTTCTACACTTTTTTATCGAAGTAGATCACGTCTGGAAGGAAGACAAAATGTGTAGTTTTTTGTCCACGTGATTTTCTATTCGATGAAAGATCAGGTCTCGGCAAGAGTCTTTCTCTTCTCCGAGACGGAAGAGTATTATCTCGTCTTTTCAAACTGCGCGAGATGTCACTCGTCCAGGGGTATATAAGGGGGCTCAGACCCTTTGATATCAGTTGCAATCCTGTATACGCTCGTCAACAGTTAACACTTTATTAACAAAACATTGATCAAATTCATTTGTTCGTGTTCTTCTTCTTCCCTTCTTTTCTTCCTTTAAAGAAGTTCTTCCCTCTCTGCTCAGCCTTCGTCTGTCTGAAATGAGAGGTCTTTGGGATGGGAATAACGAGAGTTTGGGTGGGTATTTGTGATGAATATTCGCAGTGAAGGATAATAAATGTTTTACTTCAACAAACTGTGTTTGTCTTGCAAAACATAACATTATACTTCACTGCTCATATTCATCAAGATAGCTAATTCAACACACCTCTCATTCAGTATGACTTCCTGATAAGAATCGTGGAATTCTTTGTGGTAAAACCTCTCAAAGGTAGAACCACCAGGTGCCCAGTTCGCCGCAGCCATGATGGCTTTGCTAGTAAGCCCTCCTCGGCTGCCTGCCGAAGTAGAGGCCGCTCTGGTGGAGTGGGCACCATATTCACTATCTATACCCGCAGCGGATAGAACTGTTCTCAACCACCTTGCTATGGTTGAGCTACTTACTTTTCCATGTGGCTCTATTGTAGCTCTGACTAGAGTACCCTCATGTTTTCGGTAGGTTTTCGTTTTCTCTATGTAGTCCTTAATGTTTCTGATAGGACAAATGTTGGGATCTGTTTTGAAGCACTCAAATAAGGCTATGTGTGGTTTTGACCCAACTTTTCGATTTTTGTTCATGTGATCTATGGTAAATAACCATTTATCATCATTCTTTCGAACTGAATCTAGAGAAAACTTTGCTATTTCGGAGACTCGGTTGGGGGAGCAAAGGGCTAAAAGCATAACCATTTTTTGAGTAAGTTGTTTTAGCGATAGTTTTTTGTTATCTCCCATTGACTTCAGGTAATCTAATACCTGTCTAACATTCCAAATTTGCGCATATTTGGGAACCGATGGTCTCTTTCTGAAGAACCCTTTTAGAGCTTTGTTTATGAGGTTTTCGTCTATAGCTTCTTTCTTGCTCTTTTGCACAATTTGCGCTAGTGTTAAAATTGCACTTTTGTGCGTTACTAAGCTTGAATAGCTTAGACCTTTTACATGCAAATGAGCGAGAAAGTTGACTATGTTCGGGGTAGTAGGGCATCTTTTATCGATCTGATTATCTTTACAGTAATTAGCCCACTTCCTTAGAGCAGAATTGTACTGGTTGTGAGTCCCTGGGGCCCAGTTGTTCATTACTGCTTCTATGGCGGTATCGTTGAAACTCGCCTTTCTAAGGTAGTCCCTGATATCTTCCATGCTATCAGGCGCAAGTTCCCGACAATAGTCTTGGGATGAGGTTCTCCCTCTTGATCTGTCAGAATGTCTGGTCGATCTGGGAGATGCAACATCCTTCCCTGCGAGTATTTCAGTACTAGTGGATACCACCATTGACCTGGCCAATCTGGGGTCACCAACAAAAGGTTCGCGTTCTCTTGAACTGCCTTCTGTACAACCCTTCCGACTAGTGCGAAGGGTGGAAATGCGTAACTTGAGATCCCCGACCAATTCTGAGCGAAGGCATTTGTCGCTGCTGCTAAGGGATCTGTGCGGTAAGAAATGAAATTTTCGCATTTAAATTTTAATCTAGATGCAAATAAGTTCCAATCTGGTTTTTCGAATGTTTTGAAAATCGGATCTGTTACCCTCGGATGCAGGCTGAATTCTTCTTTTTTTATGAAGTTGCGAGATTCGAAGTCTGCTACAGTATTCTCTATACCAGGTTTGTAGGTTGCAATCAGATGCACCCTTCTTTCTCTGGCAAAGTCTAAGATCTTATGCGCTATTTTATTTAGCTTTGCACTCTTTGATCCGCCAAACTTATTTATATAGTATACTGCTGAGGTATTATCCAGTTCTAGTCGGATGGAAATATCTCTAGCATCATTCAGGAAAGAGCTAAGGGCGAAAAGTGACGCCAAGGCCTCCTTCACATTTATGTGCAAGGATTTTTCGATTCCCGACCATCTACCACCTGTGGTAATCCTATTCCAAACTGCCCCCCAACCTCTTTCGGATGCATCAGAAGTCACTGTTTCGGTTATTACCGGTTTCCATATGGTATCGGTGAAATGTTCCGATGAGGATTGGTCAGACCACCAGTTCAACTCACTTCTGACTAGAAGGGGAATGGTCTCACATTTGTTGAAAGATTCGGGCTGGTTGGGATTGGTTTTGCATGTTAACCAACTTTGGATGCTACGCAAATGAAATTTAAGATAACCAGATACGGGTAGAAATGAGGTTGCTTTTCTTAAGAACGTAGCTATTCTGCTTAATTTTACTCGTTCTTTCCCAAGTATCTCTACGGCTAATTGTTTTACCTTCGTTATCTTTCCGGGAGGTACTTCCAGTGTTCCTTTCTTACTATCCACAATGAAACCCTAGAATTCGACTCTTGTAGATGGTGTGATACAAGACTTCTGCTCGTTAACTGTCAGACCTAGTCTATCGAATAGACGCAGTGTTTGATTTACAATGTTACCGAGTTCTGTCTTAGTGTCTCCTACGATGATCCAGTCATCTAGGTACACCAACAGCCGAACACCCAGTTTTCTCAGCTCTTCTGCTACAACCTTCATGAGGCGAGAATATACATATGGAGCAGATGCTAGACCAAAGGGAAGTACCGTGAACTAGTACATTTTTTACCTTAAATTCGAGAGCTAGATACTTTTGATGGTCTTTGTGGATGGGTATTGCGAAATAGGCGTCTTTCAGATCAATTTTAACCATCAAATTGCCTTCATTTATTAGACAACGGATCATGGAAAATTGTTCCATCTTGAAATGCTTCATGTTCAAGTAACCGTTTAAACCCTTCAAGTTTATAACTGGTCTTAAACCGCCTTCTTTTTTCTTCACACAAAAGATGCTAGAAACCCAAACGTGTTGCTCAGGTGGTATTTCTACTATAGCTTCTTTTGATAACAGATTCCTGACTTCCATCGCAATGATTGGTTCGTTCATTGTCGGTCTACTTTTTCTAATTTCACCTCTTGAAAGTGGAGGGAGATTATGGAAGTCTAGGCAATACCCATAAACGCATTGTTTAACCCATGGGTCCCTTGATAGTTTCAACCACTCTGTGGCATGATATCTAATCTTACCAGCTTGTATTTCGTACTGGGGAACTAAGGCTGTGCAGTTCTTTTTCGCAAGGAGAATCGTTTGACTTTTGTCGTTCTGCCCGTTTCGCGTGAACTCTTGGCGTGTTCTTCAGCTTCTTCAAGGACTTGGTGATGTCATTGGAGCCGGCTCGTTTCTGCGCTTCCTCGAGTAGACTCTTACCAAAGAGTTTTTGGCAAGACTTCGCCCCCTCGAATGAGGGGTTCTTCTGAGAGGGGCGCCGTTTTGAAGGAGGGCATGGCTCGCCGAGGGTCGATCTTCATGGATCTTAACATCTTTGTTATTCAACGAGCCAGAAACGAGCTAATTAGTTTATTCTATACATTAGTCATGCATGGGACCTCATAATGATTTCTCGCTGGATCGCATTGATCTCTTGATGAAGGTATCCCATGACGTTGATCCATGTTTTGATGTAGTTCATCATTTTGAGCTTGCCATCCTCGCTTTCTTCGGTGTGGCTTTGTAGAGCCATTGCGAGAGCTGACATGCCTGCCATGATACCGGGGTCGATCGAGAACAACTGCAAATAACTAGAGTTTTATTTCTAGTATGTTTTGAGTTTATTTTCCAGTATCTTTACCTGCGTATCATTTATTCGGCCTACGGTTCCTCTTTCTTGAGAGATTTCTTCGTCGACATTCGGCGACAAGGCGTAGACTGACGCAGGGAGAGGCATTGCTTCCAAGAAGGCCTTTCTCTCAGCAGCGGTCCAGAACATTCCTCGTGCACTGTTTTCAAATAGTGCCAGTATATCGTCCCTCAGCCGTGTCCTTGCACGAGCGGCTCGGATGACTGGCTTCGGGGGAGGAGGAACTTCTTCGCTGGCAGTCGCAAATTGTGAGCTCTTCTTCACAGATAGCTGTGACTGCCTGGACATGGGAGAGTCTTCTCGAGTCCGTCTGCGCAGGTCCTCGTCCAGATCATCGATCTCCCGATGATCTGTAGAATCTTCCTCCGAAAGAGAAGAAGCGCTTGAGGAAGATGATGTCGTAGTCCTTCTCCTCTTATTTTCGCGCTGTCTCTGCCGTCTTCTCTTTCTCTTCAGAGCCTGTCTACCTCTCTGAGGTGAACTTCGTGGGGAAGACGGTGACTCGCTAATCGGCTCTTCTTCCATTTCGCTGAAAGAAAAGCACTGACTTCTGGAACTTTCAACTTTTTTCACAATAAAGTTCAGCACGAGTCAACAGTTTTCTATAACAAAAACCGTTATTTTTTATATCATTCACTTTTCAAAATGATATATGGTACTGATCCAAATGGATGAAACCTGGCTTAGTTTAAGCCATAAAACAAAGCACCGACTTCAAGGAATCGACATTGTTTTATTTTTCCCTCAAACATTTCGACCTGGTTACTACCGCCGGCCCCTCCGAACAAGTCGGAAAACTCAGCAAGCAACAGGGAAATGTTCGGGAATTGGTATTGATTCAATTGAATCATCCCTGGCTTCAACAATAGTTAAAGCCATGAAACAAAGTGCCGACTTCGGGGAGTCAACTTTGTTCTTTCCCCTCAACTCTTCAACCTGACTACTACCGCCGGTACCTCCGAGCAAGTCGGAGCACCAGGCAAGTGTCAGGGAAAATTTGGGGGAGAAGGTACCGAGATTCCTTTTCCGAGAAATCTCACCCTTTGCCACGAGCGTCTACAGGATTGCAACTGATATCAAAGGGTCTGAGCCCCCTTATATACCCCTGGACGAGTGACATCTCGCGCAGTTTGAAAAGACGAGATAATACTCTTCCGTCTCGGGGAAGAGAAAGACTCTTGCCGAGACCTGATCTTTCATCGAATAGAAAATCACGTGGACAAAAACTACACATTTTGTCTTCCTTCCAGACGTGATCTACTTCGATAAAAAAGTGTAGAACAGGCTAGTGCGCACAGGGTGCATAGCTATCTTGATGAATATGAGCAGTGAAGTATAATCCTCATGGAACGAAGAATGAAGAGGAAGATACGTGAAATTAAAAGAAGAAAAAGGATGTTGATAGAAGTTTAAACATTCATGTTGAAAAAGTTTGAACTACTGTTAAAGATAAACCAGACTTCTCATTCACAATGACAAAAGAGTAAATGCACGTTTAATATCTAAATAAGAGATATGGCAGACAAGGCAACACACACTTTAATTCATTTTTCTCATGAGACTCTCTGCTGGGAGAGAAAAGGGACAGCTCATTTTAAGTAATCAATTCAAGTTCATTTATTCAGCGCTTTTTTAGAGACTGAGAAAATTCAAAATCTGTTTAACATTGAATTATCGGAAAAGCGTAAGGTGTATGTTAAATACTGTCAAAAAGTCTAAAAATTTCACATCTGAGAGATGTATAAATTATGAGAAAACGAAAAGCCTAATTGAATCAGTGTAATAAACGAATCAGTCCATTTTTTTCAAGAAGTCCACTTTTACTAGAACTCCAAAAATAATAATCACCAAAGTAAGTTTGTTACGATAAATTTATCAGCAAGGCAGTTTTCAAGTTGAGTTTATTGAAGGAGAGAAAAGGGAGCTGAGAAATTATCGCTCGAGGTTTTACGAGCAAGAAAAAAATACTGGATAGTTAATTCTCAAAAAAAACTTGAATAGTTCAAAAAGTGGCTAAAAAACAACTTGAATTGTTCTAAAAATGGCTACCATTGTAGCATAATGAAACATGAGAGTCCCAGGCATAAACTGATGCGATGTCAATAACGATACCGGAGAGCTAACTCTATACTTCATCCTTCTAATTTATGAAGAAACTGGATTAGAAAATTGCTCTCAAGTGGCTCAAAATAATGACGATTGAGAGCCTTTCATCTATTTTTGCTACTTAGAGTTTCGTCTCTCCGGTTCTTAAATGAAATAGTATGTTCAGAACATCTTTTGAGTAATATGAGCAGACATCAAGTATCAGAAGATGTTTCCAGCATATGCAAATGAAGCTCAAAAAGATGATACCAACAGAAATCCAACTCCAGAAGATGTTCTCAACGTTAGCTAAAACTCTAAAACTCATGCATTAACAGTTTGAAAATTTAACTTTCTATCTTACCAAATTGTGTCAACTCTCTTCCTCAAACCACCAAATCTTACCAAATTGTGTCAACTCTCTTCCTCAAACCACCAAATTGTGTCAACTCTCTTCCTCAAACCACCAAATTGTGTCAACTCTCTTCCTCAAACCACCAAATTGTGTCAACTCTCTTCCTCAAACCACCAAATCTTACCAAATTGTGTCAACTCTCTTCCTCAAACCACCAAATTGTGTCAACTCTCTTCCTCAAACCACCAAATTGTGTCAACTCTCTTCCTCAAACCACCAAATTGTGTCAACTCTCTTCCTCAAACCACCAAATTGTGTCAACTCTCTTCCTCAAACCACCAAATTGTGTCAACTCTCTTCCTCAAACCACCAAATTGTGTCAACTCTCTTCCTCAAACCACCAAAGGAAACACTTGGATGAATTTTAATGTTTTTGATCTCAAAGTAATGTTCACAAGGATTTTTTTTCACTTCATGGAAGCGTATTCAATTTATCATCAGACTGTTTCTGCATATCCGCATAGACATATACATATATATGTACATATAGGAGTATGTCAAGATCTATAATCGTTTCGAGGTAGTGTATCTTCAACCAACTTCATCTATTTCAATTTTTTGAATTCTCAAAACGGCTTCCTTAATCTCTCGCTCAAGTATTATTATTTTAAAGGCTCCCACAAATGCAATATTTTATGATTCAATTATCTACAGCAACTTTTCGTATCGTTAATGAAAAAGCGTGTGACTGATGCTGAAAGAAACACTCACTTAAACTTGTTTCAGAAAAATCTCTTACGAGTTCGGTTAGCTGATAAAGAATTAGAATGTTCTTTGAAACACGACTCAAAATAAACAAAAAAGATGTACTTACATAAAATAAATTATTGCTCGCGAGAATCGTTGAAATTCAGTTGCTTTAACTCTTGATTTAATTTTAAATGTAAGTGAGCTTCAAAAGTCTTTTCAAAAGTTTTGAAAAAGTTTTTTGAACTCAAATTTTTGACGTTGAAAGAGTGCTTAGTTATTGAAAAGTCTGAATGATACACATCAAGATTTTCAATATCTATAAAAGGGTTGTTTACAACAATCCGAGAACTTCACAGCTTTTAAGTTCATATTTATTGAGATGAAAACATTTTTCCCGTATTTGAGAAAAAAAAGAAGATTTTTTGTCTTCGGCTTAGTGTTTTTTTTTGCTTCTTAGTGTTATAAGCAATTCTGGCCGGTACTAACACTCAGATACTGACGACAAAAAAAATAGAGAGATAAAGAGAAAAAGGGAAAAAAGATCTACAAAAGTCTAAAAGATTCCAACGATCAGGTACTAATGAAAAAAAGAGAGAAAGAGCGACAGAGAGAAATAAAGGGGCAGAGAAAGAGCGAGAGAGAGCGAGAGAGCGAGAGAGAGAGAGAAAGCTTTGGGCAATATTGATTTTTTGTAAGGGCTCGTAGTGAATAATTTGTAATTAAATATATATTTTCAATCAAAACTTCTTAAGTGAACTTAACAAACAAGAAAGTAAGGACTATAATGTGACTGAAGTCTACTGACGACGTGCTTTCTATAAAAACGAGTCAAAGTTATGAAGGATGAGAAGGCTTCCCATGAATAGTTATGGATGTTTGTTTGTTTCTCCACTCTAACTCCATGTTTCTCTCAGCTTCGTGTCAACGATACGACAAGAGTTTTGAGAGAACTAGTAACAAATGATATTCGAAGCCTAAAAGATATGACAAGGAAGGAGCTGTTGCGAAGTGTAAGGTTTCGAAAATGCTTCGAGGTTTAAAATATGAAACAAGTTTTGAATGAAATGACGGTGGATGAAAGCTGGATGAATTGACGGTGCAAGAACTTCAGAGGAAGCTATGGATGGTAATGAAAATTACAGGGTGGCCCATGAATACGGTAACAAGAGTTTCGATGTTCATAAAGCAATTAATAGAGCAAATCGTGCTTTCTTTTTTGATGCGCTTTTCTTACACGTCTTTCAACTTCCTGGCGAAAATTTCATTCCAATCATTCCGTTTTCACAGTTATGGTGGCCGCTCATCGAACACGTTTTTCTACCGTGGACTTGCACAAACTTGGTCGACCTAATTCGCGTATCGCTAAAGACCTCAACGTTTCTCGCCATCTTGTGAGGAGAACACCAAAACGGTTCAACGAGATTGGCACACTCGCTGACTTAACTCGAAGTGATCGGCCTCGCTCCGTACGCACCCCAGAAAAGATCGAGGCCGTCAGGAAGCGAGTTAGTCGGAATTCCAGGCGTAGCATAAACAAGATGGCCTTGGAGATGAACGTGTTACGGAAAACTCCTGAAAGAATTGTTAAAAAGAAATTGAGGCCTATACCATATCGTACCAGAAAGGCTGCTTCTCAATAAAGGAATCTCATTAACAAGTAGGAAAGACTCGAAAGGTACCGGGCTCTTATCCTCCGGATGTGCAACAACACTCACCTTAGAACAGCCTTCTCTGAAGAAAAAGCTGTTAACTGTGGAAGAGGCATATAACCCTCAAATGTTCGAGTGCTTGCCCGACACTCTCAGGCAGCTAACCAAGCACGTAGAATCGTTCATCGAGATTCTCATCCAGCCCAAGTCATGGTATGGGTCTGAGTACCCGCCAATCGAAAAAAATCCACTTGTTCTCGTCGAACCTGGAGTCAAAACGGATCAGGATTACTAACGAACGTAAATTCTTCAAAACGTATTGCTTCCCTTTTGAGCTCTTCATTACCGAAAAAAAACATCTTGGATCTTCTAACAAGATTCTGCGCCGGCTCACATAGCCAAAGGAACACATACATGGTCTAAGACTCATCTGCCAGACTTCATCACCAGCTCAGAATGGCCCTCCTCCTCGCCCTATCTCAATCCGCTAGACTATTCAGTATGGTCATACCTGGAGAGCATAGTCAATGCTCATTTGAATATGTATTGAGTCTAGAGCGAACCCTACAGAGAGAGGGGTCGAAGATCGACGACAAGTACCTCCGTCCGTTGACTGACGTTCTCCCGAAGAGACTCAGAGCTGTCATTTGTGCCAAAGAAGACAGAATCGAATGATTTTTTGACACACTGTTTTCATGACTGTTTAAAAAAATCTGAATTTGAACTTTGTTGCTCGATTTCTTTCTGAAATACACGTCGTTGAACATGGTTACATATTTATGGGCTTCCCTGTACACAAGTTTTCAAATTTGAATTCAGGATGACTTAAAGGAATTCTGTACTAAAATGAATCACACCTATAAGTTCATACACAATCTTTGATCTGCGTACAAACATTCATGATACTATTTCACATAACTGGGCGTTGAATATACCACGTTTAACAATATCTTCCAGGTGCAAGTGTGTTACGCCTGGAACAATTTCAGAGCAAAATTGTTCAAACTGATTCCTCAAAAGGGTTCCGAAAGCTACTTGATAAAACACGTCGTGATAAAAAATTGATAAAAAAGTCCGAATGAACTGATACTCAACGCTTTTTCATACAAAAATTTAATATTACTGAGAAAATATAGAAACTTGATGTTACGAGTGTACGCAATTTCAATAAGAGACTTTGTTCAAATCAAAGTTATTCTTCATGACGAAAGAAATGAATAGTGGGGCAAGAGGTTTAATTGTTCGTTTTAAACATGGCTCTCGTAAGCAAATTGCATGGAAGAGATGCGTCAAAGCAGACGCGTGGCGGCTGACGCGTGCGTTTTGAAAAGTAGAGGAAGTTGATTCAATGGCTTTTCGCATCAAGACATTTCGCACCACGACTACTCGTACCCGGATTTTGCAATATTTTTTCTCCAAAGCTATTATGTAGTTGGTCGTTGTATGCGGTCTCGTTCTACACCGTACGGCTTAGTTTGCGTAATCTTCAACTGAGCCTAAACACACATTCCAAGGTGCGAAATGTTGTGATACCGGAAGTAATTCTAATTACAGACCGTCCGGGAAAATGAAACAAGTTACACATGAGATTTATTGGACACTCAGTTCATCCCCCCACTGACCCATAGTACCCTCCATGTTACGAGAACCCCTCATTCCATAGTAAAACGGACGGGGGCTAAAGGTAAAGAGCATAAACGATGGGGAACTAAACTTAAATGTTCACCATTGAATCTAAGTTCCCCAACCTTTAAAATGGGGAGTTAAATTACATACCCCGACCTGCTTAATTTTTGCCCTTTTTCACAGCCCCATTTCTGCAATAGAAAAGTTCTTTAATTTCAGCCCAAATTACAATCTTTAATTTCAGCCCAAATTTGACTTCTTCTGTCGTAAACTTCGTCTTATATAACCTCTGTTTGAACAGGCTCGCCTTAGATGTATTCAATCTGTTCCCGCAGTGAACAAATCATGAGCGTGACTATTTGTTCTCAAAGTAACGTCTCTTTTACTTTTTTCTTTATTATTTTGCCATTTTTATCTGCAATTGACTTCTTGCTCTTTTAAATTAAAAATTTGCTCAAGAAAGTGTAAAGTATCTTACTCTACTCAAGTTTTCCCCTATTCATATATCATATTTTAACATGTATTTTGATGCTAATGCAACAAGTAAACCACAACAGAGAATTAAGATAAGACAAGTGCTAATAAATGTGGTGAGGCAGAAGGTGTCAAATGGCTCAAGGTTTTAAAGATGAAAGGAGATTCGGAGAATAATGGAGCGTTAGAATTCAACTTTTCACTTTGCAGAGTAATCTCTGCAAAGTGATCCCGTTAAACGCTTAACGGGATGCGGCCGGGATGCGGATCACTTTGCAGAGATTACTTTGCAAAGTCAAAAGTTGAATTCTAACGCTCCATAAGACTAGTTCAAAGACGTGATATATATTCCGGTTTACGAGGCGCAGAACTTGTGACGAGGTCGAAGGTTCTGAAAACGACTCGAGGTTTGAAGGATGGGACTAGGTTTAGAGCTGAAAATTTGAATATTTATGAAATGCTGGGGGTGTTAAGAAGTTATGTTTTTTCCAAAGAAGAAGGAAAGTTTGGAGGAGGAAACTAAGTTCAAGTCTTAAAAAGATATGACGAGTTCAAGTCTTGAAAGATATGACGAGTTCAAGTCTTGAAAGATACGACGAGCTGAGAGGCGTAAAGAATGCTGCAAGGTGAATGATTCTGAATATTATAAAACTTTGAATGAAACTTTGAAGGATGAGACGAAAATCAATTTTGAAAAAAATTGAACATGTGGAAACTGCAGAGGATGGATGTTGTCAAGTTGAAAGTTGAAAACATCGAGCAAGCGTTTTTGTTTTATGTGTACAGGGTAGCCCTTGTAGTCGGCAATCACTCTTTCAGCGTTTATAATTCAATTTATTGTGCACGCTGAGCTCCACTTTTTACATATGTTTTTATCACATGGTTAAAATTTCATTTCATTTCATCAATCCTCAAAAGAATGGTGGTCGTTCATAGAGCACGCTCTATCATTGTGTACTTGCACAAACTTGGTCGATCAAATGGGTGCATCGCTAAGGATCTTAACGTCTCTCGCAATATTTTCTGGAAAACAATTAAACGGTTTGAACAGGTCGGTACACTTGCTGACTTGCCCCGAAGAGGTGGTTCTCGATTAGTGCGCACCCCTAAGGTGGTTCTCGATTAGTGCGCACCCCTAAGGTGGTTCTCGATTAGTGCGCACCCCTAACAAGTTTAAGGCGATGAAATTATAGGTGTAGCATGAAAAAAAGGCCTCCGAGATAAAATTATCACGCACGACTCTTCAAAGAATCGTTGAAGAGGATTTAAGGCTCACTGCATATCTTACTGAAAGGGCTGCCATCCTAAAACTGAAGAACAAGGAGGAAAGACTCAAAAGGTGCCAAGCCCTAATCCTCCTGACGCGCGATAATTCTCAACTTATGACAGTATTCTCGGATGAGAAGCTGTTCACTGTGGAAGAGGCCTACAACCCTCGAAATGTGCGAGTGCTTGCTCGGGAATAACAGACAGTTAAAGAAGTTGGTGGAATCGTTCTTAGAGCTTCCCATCCTGCACAAGTAATGGTTTGGGCCGGAATGTTCGCCACCGGCAAAACTCCCCTTGCTTTTGTCGAACCATGGAGTCAGAATTGACCAGAAATACTACCGCCAGCACATTCTTCACTTAGTATTGCTTCGTTAGTATGTTTTCCACTACCGCAATACACCTTGGGTCTTCCAGCAAGATTCTGCGCCTGCTCACAAGGCTTTCGCAACACAGGCATGGTGCAAAGCTCATTTCCCCGACTCCATCTCCAGCGTAGAATGGCCCTCTTCATCGCCCAACCTCAATCCGTTGGACTATTCCGTGTGGTCCTACCTTGAGAGCGAAGTCAATGCTCATCTCCATTTGAATCTGGAGTCTCTAGAAATCCCTGCAGGGGGAGTGACCGAAGATAGACGAAAAGTACCTTCGTCTAGTGATCGAAGCGTTCCCAAAACGACTCCGGGCTGTCGTTCGTGCCAAAGGAGACCGAATCGAATATTTTTTTGACCCAATGTTTTATTAATGTGAGCTACAAAATGTACAAATTTGAACACTCTTGCACTGAGATACACATTCGCAAGCGCGTTGCCGAATACATGGGCTACCCTGTACATTTGTACTTGTTTCAAGTTGGGAGGGAAAGCAAACTTGTTAATAAAGTAAACTTGAAATTGATCTATTCTGAATGTAAAAGCCATATTTAAGCAATGTCCAAAAAAGTAGATCAATCTGATAGAACATTGATTTCGTCCTTTTTTAAAGTCAGTGCTTCCTTAGACAATTTCTCTTCTGTTCATTCGAATCCTTGTGTAACTGTTCCTGAGATCTATTCTTTAAGTGCCTCAAAAATGAATTTCGATGTCATCTATATATGATACTGATGATGATATGATACTCATAGCTATAAGAAAGTTGAAAAATAAGTGCAACACTTCACCTGACGGCATTCCAAATATAGTCATCAAGAAACTATGCTTCTTAAACCTTTCTCAATCCTGTTCAACAATTCGTTACTTTCTGGAAAAAACATCTTCTCTATGAAATAGTTACACCCATCTTTAAAGTCAAATCATCAGCTGATAAACTTCCAAGTTACCGTCCTATTCCCTTTACTTGCTCGATATCTAAAGTGATGGAAAACGTTCTGATTAAACACATTGATGATTATTTGGAGAATAATGCTATTATTTCCCCTCACCAGTTTGGTTTTAGAAGCAAAAGGTCGACAGTAACTTTACTTGTACAATCAAATGGTTACCTTTTTGATCTACTCATACATGGAAAAGCTGTCGATGTTGTACTTTTTGATTTTTCGTTCGATACAGTATATCACAAACTTTTACTACGCAAATTAGAGAACATAGGAATTTCTGGTCCTGTCCTTGCTCGGATACAAGATTATTTGACTGTTAGATTGCAGAATGTTTGTGTAGATAATGAGTTCCAAGTGTTTCTTCTGTTATTAGTGGTGTGCCACAGAAATCAGCAATCGGGCTGAAACTTTTCTTGTTGGTCATTGATGACATTAAACGGGTGGGTCATTCCTCTGAATGTGCATGCCGACGATCTTAAGCTGAAGTACCACTTTTCTTTTCTGAACTTCAAGTAGCTATTGATGAAATCTTTGATTGGTGCCAACAGTCTAATCTCAAGTTATCCGCTAGAAAATGCTTCTCTCACACTTTGGTTCTAATGGGTTGAGTAATTATTATCTAGACGGAGCGTAAATAACTGAAACTGCTGAAATAACTGAATTAGGCGTCGTGTTCTCTAATAACCTTTTTTTCCAAGAGACAAGTCGAGTTTGTTTGTTTAGAAAAAGCAACAAACCTTGCAAATCTATCCATACGTACATTCGAAACTAAGTCAATAGATGTACTTACGTGAGCACTTGCTACCTATGTACGCCCGATTCTCGAATAGGCGACAGTAATTGGGTTCCCAACATCGATAGGACTTGTTAAAGACATCGAAAAGTCCAAGAGAATCTTAGCCGGGGAATCTTAGCTACAATTTGACCTACTCTATTAGCATATTCTGGAAGATGGAAGCTCCTGAATCTCGAAGCCCTTGAATACTGCCGTGTTATTGCTGAACTTATTCATAAAATAGTGCATTTATATTCTGAAATCGATTGCTCTAAACTATTCATTGTTCAGCCACATGCTAGGAGCAATAGAAATACACACAATTTACGAATAACGCTACCATTTGCTACAAAAAGCTCTCGGTTATTTACTTGTGCAACTATCTCTATATGGCACTGTCTACCTCATGAAATAGTATGCGATCATTCTGTCGAAGCGTTATTGACGAAGCTTATAGAACTTCCACAAAATATACTTTTACCCAGCCCTATCGTTTCTGACTGTATTGTTTAACACACTACCGCTGTATTCCCTTGATTCAATTGTATCAATTATCGAATTCCATGTAAATTGTTCTTATGGTTTGATTTTAATTGAAATGATATTCATGGAAATAAATAATATGATATTCATGGAAATAAATAATATGATTTTCATGGAAATAAATGAATAAAATGAACGAAGTAAGAGGTTAAAAGAATGAGAGTGCAAAAGTGAAAAAATACTATTATAATTTCGAGAGATGGGTAGAGTAAATGTTTTGATAGATGAGACGAGATAGACGAGATAGATAACGAGGATCGGCCGAGGATGGAAGAAATATCACGGGGTTGCGAGAACGAATTTTGAATGAATTTGGAAGAGTTCCGAAATATTAGACAAAGACAAGTTTCAAAGTTGTAATCTCAAAAGACATTTTAAAAAAAATTAAAAAAATTAGCGGACTGATTGGTTCAAAAACATGAGTATAAAAAGGTAAAAAGTAGAAAAAATAACGCCACTTTGAGTTTTAAGGTTGTTAGAGAACTACTCCGGAAAGTCAAGAATAGGGAAAAGTGACTTTCTATAATGGAGGAAGCATCATGCCTTTTCAACATTCCTCCCTAGTTTCAGTAACCAAACCGGGATTCACTGACACAAACAAAACAGGCATAATGCGAAAAGGGCGTGAGAAGTGGCGGAATTGGGAGAAGATAGGATAGAATGCTTAAGAGGAATGAGGAGGGAGGCCGGGTTGCCTGGGAATGATTTTTTCTTCTTCTTTCATTCTCCGCTTGTTCTCACTCATTAATTCTCCCTTCAAACCCTTCAAACCCTTCAAACCCCGGTGTGCAAGTCTCATCATATCTTCCTTTCAAATGTAAGAGCATCCTAATCCCTACTTTCTTGCACATCATTTAACTCTCTTCTCCCAATTCTTCTCCGTGTGCTTATTTAGATGTATGTGGAACGGCAGTTAACATTCTTGATAATACTAACTCATCTTTTAGTTGAGAGGGGGGGGGAATGAAAAGATAGCTAATGCTACATTAGCACTAAAACATTCTTAGTTAGTCAGCTTAAAAGTATTAACATCATGTTTATGGACAAGTGAAAATTTGCAGGCAGGCAATCAAGCTTTTCACAGTATAAAACCCTGTTTTTGCTAAATTTTGGCAGTTTAGAATTCGGTGCTAACTGTTTTAGCCGTCTCCTTGGCACCAGAGACTTTTTCGTTGATAAAACGGTTCAAAGTTCGGATATTGACTTTCTGAGACGTTGAATACTTCACGATACGATTAGCTTAAAGTTGAGCCTTGTTGAAATTTTAAAACTTGACGATGATTTGGTGAAAGCTGATATATGACTAACTATGATCTGTACAAAATTAAATCGACAAGGCGAGATCGAACCCAGTCATCTCTTTTTCTCTGACCTTGAGTGCGAACACTTTTTTTGTATACTAAGGAAACACTGCTAATCTGTGTTATACCCTTTATTGCCCCCCTTTCCCCTCCCCCGTAGGCCTTCTTTTTCAAAGGGTCTTCAAAGATGTTTCCGAAAAGAAAAAAGAACAGTCCTTGTCCCTCTCAATGCTATGGTTTCTTGGAAATGGAACGTGTTGAAAGGAGAACTGGGAGGAATAATATATTCACGGCATCTGTCTAATTCAATTTGTTACTCCTCGATCGTCCGTAGAAGGGTAAAGAAAAAATAAGCCTGAGATCTTGACACTGATCGAGAAAAAAAAGAGACATTTGGTGCTAGTGAATAAACAAATATCCGGATTTCGAACTCGGCGTCTTTCGTGAGAAAAAAAAAGGAGTAATGTATTATAAAAGAAGGCAATCTTTCTTAGTTTCCGGAAAAAAAAAACCTTGAAGACACTTTAACTTAAAGCACAGCACTCGCCAAACGAGAAGAAAGCACTCGCCAAACGAGAAGAAAGCACTCGCCAAACGAGAAGAAAGCACTCGCCAAACGAGATAAACCAGTCAAAGTATGCGTAATGAAGAGAAAAAGTATTATTTGTTCATTTATCACATGAGAAGACAGAAAACTAAGTGAGGAGTACATTGGGATTCAGAGCGTGAGAGCTGAGATAGAGAGAGAGAAAGCGTAAATGAAAGATATGTTGCGCGACATCGGAGCCTCACTCCCTCCACTTCCCTCATCCATTCACTAGAGATAGCTCTTGAGAAGTTTAGACAATATTACAAACAAAAAAAGCAATATTGCTTGAAAAGGATAGAGAAGATCATAAAAGTCTGTGTTGTGACTTAACTAACAATTTCAGGGACTCCTATAAAAATACATCGGATTTTTTAATAAATTTTTTTGATTCTAAAGAAAAATGTTGACTGAGGTGTCTTCACAAAAAATATATGTCCATATATATATATTTTATCTGCATCCGAGAATGCGCATTGGTAATCAAACATCATAGGCAATAAATTTGTTTGAAAAAAAAAGACAATTGAGAGCTATGGCATATGAAGGCTAGATACTTCATTAAATGCGAAACACTATTCTATTTACAGACAATTTTTTACGGAAAGCTTTGAGAGACTTTTCCCGAAGAAGATCAATAGGTAACTTGCTAAATATTCGAGAAACTCGCAAAGAGAAGCTGTAGTACCTAGCAGTGTTACGAGTTTTTTCAACTTGAATACCACTAGGATTAGTTCTTGTACAACGTCCTTCTTTAAATATGCGGTTTCTATCAATTATGGACTGGTTCTGCATAATCTTCCAACCCATGACAACGTCGTTTTGATATCTCCTATCGGCCAAGTTTGTTAGGCCAAGACATCTTAGCCTAGTTTCATAAGACGGAAGAGCCTGAGGGTACATTTTGTTCGGAAAACAACGATAATATACAATGCGTGTAAAAATTCTCTGAACATTTTCTACCGTTGTCGAATCTTTGGAGTAGTGAGGATTCCAAAGCGTCGAAGCAAAGTCTAGGTGAGGCATTACATAAATTTTAAAACATTTGACCAATATAGATGAATCATGGACAGAGATGGCTTTAAGAAATGAGAACATAGCCTTTCGAGCTTTGGCCACCCTATCAAGTACAGTGTCATTACGACGTAGGGATGCGGCCAATTGGATGCCCAAATCACGCACTTGTGGTACTCTGTCGATCGATATCTGATTGATGACATATGTAGTAGACGGATTACTGGAACCAATATGTAAATGGAAGGACTTAGACGGAGAAAGAGTCAACTGATTGGAAAGGCACCAGTTATGAACACAGTCAAGAGCTTCTTGTAGTTCTTCTTTTTTCTCGTTCATATCTCCCTTGTTATAAGAGACATATAATTTAATATCATCGGCATAAGCCTGGTACTTCAGATTCGGAAAACAATCGAGAACATCATTAATGTCGGCGATATATAAAGTAAACAGAAAAGGACCTAGTACATAGCCTTGAGGAACTCCGGAGTTCACTGGCAGTGATTTCGAAAACGATTTACCTATTCGAACCGAAAAACTACGCTCCGTCAGAAATGATTGTAACCAGGAAAGCAATGGATCGTTGATGCCGTAATATTTGCATTTGTGGAGGAGTTTCGGAATACTTATGGAATCGAATGCCCTAGAAAAGTCTAAATAAATAACATCCGTACACTGGCCGATTGATAAAGCATTAGTCCAATCATCGTCACAAACTAAGAGATTAGTGACAACAGATGCACCTACTCTGAATCCATGTTGGTTACTAGGGATTATGTTGTTTTTCGTGCAATGATCAACAAGAATGTCTCGAACTAGGCGTTCCATAGTTTTAGAGGCTGGAGAAAGAATGGAAATGGGACGATAAGATGAAGAAAAACTAGGATCTTTACCAGGTTTCGGAATTGCAGAAATGAAGGAATGCTTCCATATTTTGGGAGTAGATTGGAGCATGATGCACATGTTATAAATGTGCGTCAGGGGGAGACACAGTGATGAGGCACATTTCTTAAACATTATCTGAGGAATATCATCACTACCTGTACTACCAGTAGATTTAAGTTTCATAAGTTGCCTAAGAACAACATGCGGTAAGAAAACTTCTAAATTCGAAAGAGGAGGGGAAGGCCTATCAGGGAAAGAAGGAGTAACTGTGTCAGCCGTTATGAAAGAAGAGGCAAATTCCCTTGCAAGCATATCACACTTTTCAATTGTATCCGTTACCATAGTACCAGTAATATCGGTTAAAAATCTCGGTGGTCTTGGCTTCGGTTTAGTGAGAGATGAAATATGTCTATAAAGATCACGAGATCGCTTCAATTTGGTTTTTTCGGAATAATGTTTCCATCTACGCATCTTATGAAGGAGTTTCACACTTGCCTTTTTATATAGAGCCAGCGATGCTGGTTTATCTATCTTACCGAACAGTCTATTTCTATAAGCAATCAATTTCATGATATGCAGAGGATAAGAACAATGAAAATCTCGTGGGGTGCGTAAAGGAACGAAACGAGATATAGCACTGGTAACAATAGTCGTGAAACGGGAGTATAAATCATCACAAGAGGTAAAACTATCGAACTCGTACTCCCAGTTGATGGTACTGAAAAATCGATTTATGAGGTCGTAGTTTGCTCTTGAATAATCACGGATGGGTGTAGAGATTGGTGACGAAGCGGATGTAGCTATATGGAAAGAAATACCACTATGGTCACAAGAGGGAAATGCAGGAATTATTTTCACATTTGTGAACATTTCTGGTGAAGAACTAAAAATCCAGTCTAAACAGCGACCAGCACGAGTTGGCTCACGACAAAGAAATACTAAATCAAAAGCGGAAATTATTTCATGAGTCTTCTTGTGATTAAATGAGTTGTCAACCACTAAGGCATCGCAGTTCATATCACCTATCACAAGCAGTGGATGATCATTGAAAGAAAATATATCCGAGAGTGAGTCACAGAAAGATTCTGTTTGAGCAGTGCTGTAATCGGGAGGGCGATAGAAAAGAACTAGACGAACTATTGATTTGGTGACTAGGAGATCAATAAATAATATCTCGTTCGGATGAAAGGAGATGCTAGATTCAATGAACGAAAGGTGATCACGTATAATTAAGGCAACACCACCTCCTCTACTATTACGATCACAACGAACTATTACATATGGTAATATGCCTATTATTTCATGATCGGGAATACTTTTCTTCAACCAAGTTTCCGTTAGCAAGACTATATCAGGTTTTTCATTCTCTAAATACATTCGAAAAACAGAAAGTTTATTGCATAGAGAACGAATATTATAATACGATACTTTCAAGAAAATATCAGTGGAGTGAAAATTACGAGTACGGACAGAACTAGGATTCGAATATATAGAACGGTGTGATGAAACATGACCTGGACATTTCGCTGCGTGGACTGTCGGATGAATAGATTGTCGAGGAACGGTGACTTCTGACGAGCGGAGGACTTGGACGTTTCTTGCTGATGACCCAGTCGACTTCGTTGATCTCACAGTGATGTTCTGACTTCCTTGGAACGTTCGTTGATGGGAAGAGGGTCGATTGGTATATGATTGACGAAGAGCGTCGACCTCGCGACGGGGCATAAGTCGGCCATTGTATATAACGACATCTTGACCCGCAGCTACCAGCTTTCTTTTCTCCTGACGAAGTTGATATTCCTGTTCGCGTTGAAACTTCGTTAAGCTCGGGCGGACGAATATATTCCTCAAGAGAGGGTTCTGGCGGAGAGAGCTCGATTTAGCGAGAAACTGTCTCTGATGCGTTTTAGTCGGGAAGGTGAGCTTGAGAACACGTGCATCGTTTGAATCATTCTTCCTAATTCCCATGCGGTAGTGAGCGACTCCTGCGACCGGTAGATCAAAAGCGTCTGTCCATGATGATACTGTACTTGAAAACTTTTTTTGCATGATTTATCCTTATAATTTTCTCCTTTTTCTCTCGATCTGCTGTGAAAGATTTTAGGAGAGGAAGATCATCAAAATTGGACGCGGAACGAAGATGATGCTACTTATGCGATCATTTTAATAGTTAGATACAAGTTCATTGAATGAAAAAATAAGTTTAAACAGCTCATGCGCTGTATTTCAACTCAATTGTATCTCATGAAATTACATCAGACAGTGTGCTACAGCGGGTAGATTGCAGCTTATCGTGTCACTGCTTTCAGAAGTTACATAATAACTGATTGCAATATTGTTAACTTTTCTATATTTGTTATGAGGTTTTGTCTTTTCGAAGCTTTCTTTGAATATTCATTACTAAAAGTTACAATCGAGAAATTAAATGTCCTATAGAAGAAAAAAATTTTGCCCTGGACTCTGTATTTTCAAATCCTACGAGTTTGATCATTTGAATCGAAATAACAAGTTTGAAGTTGAATTTCTTGTGAAAAATTAAGGTTTGAATTATCATGTTTTTTTATCGGACAAATAAAATTGATAATAACAAAATAACAAATAAATTTGATAATAACAAAATAAAATCATGAAACTCTTGTTACTTGTATCGAAAGCGCACAAAGGAGGGAAGCATCTAGGAACGATGTTTTCAGTCAGATTTATTTTTCCAGTAACCTAATGCTCTCAAACTATGCGAAAATAAACAGAGCGTTGAGTAAGAAATTCATTCTAGGGCAACTAGCGAATAAACATAATTTTGTCTTTTTGAAAAAAAAACGTTAAAATCAGACATCTCTTGAACGCTTTCATTATTGTAAAATCACGATAGAAGTTTTTTGTTGGTATTTTGAAGGAAAAAAACCCATAATTCTGCTGTGGTGAATAAACGCTCAAAAACGCTCTAAATTGCAAAAAAACAACTGCGAAAATAATCTAACCCTGTGATTCCAAAGCCACATACCTAAAGAGGACCTACACACTTCCTACTCTACACCACTTACTCTTAAAAGTCATAGACAATATGAAAGAAAGGAGAATAAAGTGCATTGGCTTTTTGGTCAACGCTCCAGACTTTTTAATATATCACTTATTCTCGTCTTCGGGTCTCTCCCTCGCTCTCTCTCGCTCTCTCTCTCTCTCTCTCTCTCTCTCTCTCTCTCTCTCTCTCTCTCTCTCTCTCTCTCTCTCTCTCTCTCTCTCTCTCTCTGCTCGCTGTTCCCATCCCACCTACTCTCTAAGGATGGCTCTTTGCAGTATCTCCATAAGCTAATTTTCCTACCCCTCAGTCGAAGGCGGCGGAGCTTTTGTTAGCGGCACGTTTGGATCAGGAATTAATTATGTACGTAAATGCTTGAAGTGCTCTTTTCCTGTTCGATGCAACTCTTCCGGAATCCATCAACAGCAACAGAAGCCAAGTATCCACAACATAACGTCACCATGTCCCGTTCAAATGTCTCCTGCTACTTGTGACCCAACTGAGAGTTTCCTTCCTTCATTTGTGGACTTGTCTGCTTTAACCAGCTGATAACTGCGTCCCTTTGCTAGTTATATTCGAGTCTGTGAATTACTTGAGATGCGTAAAAGTTGAATTCAATATAATTGTGTTTTGAGCTATTCAAATGACCAATTATGCAGCACTGAATATATTTGGCACCCTTATTATGAGTTATTCGAAATTATTTTTCTACTGTAAGTCATTTCTTGTAAAGCACCCTCGAGTGGTCAGCTCAAAAAACTTTCTTCAAAAAATTAGGAAATGGAAAAAAATTGAGATAGAAAAAAATGGGAAATAAGAAAAAAAAGATGTATTTTTTGAAATTCCTGGGGGTTTAAAAAAATGTTATTAGTAATGTTTTGCTGGCTATATCTACTCGGTTAAATTGAGTTTAGAACCCTGAGACGAAAAAAGTTATAAATTACCGAACCTACATCTTACGCATTGAAAGGAAAACTTTCCAAAAAAATTATTGAATTTTAATGAACGCCACAGTCGTATTTTTAATTTTTTTCATGAATTAACTTGACAGTTATATTATTGTTTAATATCGAAGATGCCCTTAGCAGAGCCCTAGAGGAACCCTTGATAGAATGTTTAACTATTTAAATTCCGTATACGCTTATTAATGTTCAATATGGTCACGTTTATAGGGTTTGAATTCCGTTCCAATAACTTCTGAGATGGAATTTTTGTTGGTTAAACTGAATGTGACTCCTTCGGAGACTTCATTTTGATTTGTGAAAAAAATTTCCGGAAAAAAACTCATTTGGAACGTCCCCGGATTTTTTTTTGCTTCAAAGTATTCTAAATTTATTTTATACATAGTGATGATATTCTCATTAAAACAAAAGTAAAAGAAACATTTGCTTCTTAGAGTACAACAGCCCAGTAAAACGATCTGGAACAAACAAACTTGGAAAGAGAAGACGAAAAATGGAGCGGCATGGTAGAAAACGTTTGAAAAATTCGTAAAACTTATGGAAAAAACACTTGAAGTTTATTTTCTTGAGTTTTCCAAGTTCAATTATAACGCGATCAAAGATCTTCCATCAAAAGGCTTCTAGCTCGAGTCAGCCTCCTCAACTTGAACTACCTTCGTCGTCTGAGTTTTAACTCTCTAAAACACTAGAATAACGACGACCGATATCTGATCTGTGTTTCGTTCACAAAGTTGTTGATGATGCAATCACGCTTGATAAGAGCACGCCTTTCCGCATTTTCCCTTCTTATAGCATCAGCTAAACACATTCTTTGCGGTTTGTACTCCGCTTCAACATTTATCAGTCCCACAGTACGTGTCTATCTACAGGGTGCGCCAAAAGTACTTGGACACTGAAAAAACCGCTTATTTTCTTTCGAAATGAACAGAATCCCAGAAAATTAACAATATAGTTTATTCAAAGTCTTATCAACACAAATTTAGAATATCACTCGATATGGTTCCCTTTATTCCGAATTATAGCTCTCAGACGCTTGGGATATGCTTCCACTTCGGCCCACAAGTCTCCTGGGGAATCCTTGTCCACTCACGCTGTAGAGACCTTTTCAGACTATACAAGTGGGTGTGAGCGAAAGAGCAGGCTTTGCTCTGTAAGATGGACCAGATAGAAAAATCCATCGGATCCAAGTCGGGTGAGTTTGCAGGCCATTATTCAGCCGCAAGGAATGAATGCACATTACGAAAAAGCCACTCCTGTGTTTTTTTGGTATGGGCCGGGGCTCCGTCTTGTTGAAACGTCCAATTCTGATTTACGAAATGGGCATCAGCCCTTTTCGTAAATCAGAATTCACGTTCTTTTCGAGAATATCCGAAATGCACAGTTTCGTGTTCACCTTGGCTTCTTTTGGAACGGAAAAATGGAGTGCGACCAGTAGCCAACACTTTGGCAAAAACCATGACGGAAGCGGCGAAAACCCTGACGGAAGCGGGGTGAGACACATGACACACGACTCTCCCAGCAGAATTAGCAGCTTCAGAAGATGATGCAAGCACCCTTTCATTTTGATGATTGAAACTTCGTTCAAATAAAAGTTTTTTTAACCGTGAAAAGAGTGGTGAGGTGATTTTCAGCCGCGGTCTTCGAGAAGAGTCCGCGGCATTTTTCGAGCCTCGCTTTTTTTCTCTGTTTTTTCGACTCTCCATGACGAATTCGGTACTTGTAAGGGTGCATATCGAGTTTATCGTGGAAAACTCTCCTTATCGATGCGTCAGATACACCGAGTTCAGAAGCCATTTTCTCATGATGCGTCCAGGGTTGCGTTTGATTCGTTTCTGGACAACTTTCCTGATCCGGAGAGTTGTGGCAGAACCTGTGCGAGGACAGTCAGAGAACGTACCACGTTCGAGAGTATTATAAACGGTTGAACGAGGAAGTGACCGGCACTGCTTAAATCCAGAATTACAGCTCGAGGTGGATTAGGGCGCATCTTAGCATGAAAGTTAAAATATGGATGTGAATAATGGATGAAAAAAGTAAAAAGTAAAGAGAAGATGGACGAGTAATTATCTTCCAACGCACGAGACGCAAAGTTTTTCCGCCAAGGCTCATCAAGTATTGTCCAAGTTTCTTTTACGCACCCTGTAGTTTGATGTATGGAACTCGTTGCCTTTTCATGTGTATCTTATATGTCACCTATTGCATTTAAAGGATTTCTCCTCCAACTCTCCGATTCTGGAGTTTTCGTTTCCTCGAAACTTCGCCTTAACTGACTTTTCATCCTTGAATATTTCATATTTTCGTTGTTCATTTATTTATCTATTCTTCTCTTGAACATTCGGTGTGATTTGTATTGTATCATCAAAACTAAGCTCACTAATATGACAGTGATCCGCTTTGTATACCCATTCATGCAACATAATTGTATAAAACCTGGAATAAAGAATGAATGAATGACTACCATGTTATAAATACATTCAAAACTCTCTTCTATGAAACCGACAACAAATTTTCCCGGCTAAATTCCTCTTCGTAACCCGTGATGGGAAATTATCTTTATTTACAGCCAAGAAACGAAAAAAAAGAGAAAGTTCATAGTTTTGCGAACGGGGAATGGAAGTTAACTGATCAATCAGAGTGTCTACGAAAATGTTTATTACGGTGGCAGCATGGCAATATGATCAAAGTTTTATTAGATTCCGATGGAAAGTGGTTTTACATACACTGTGGTTCAAACAGGTCCCATTTATCCGAACAGGGTGAGAAAACCAGCGTCAGACGACTTTGGATAAAAAACTGCAAAGTAAGGCTCAAAAAATAAGAAGAGAGGGGCATAATTGATTCATGTGACTAATCGCTCCCATGGCTCACAAAAATGGTTTCCCGAAACAAAAATGGACCTATGTATGTAAAAGTACGAAGCTACAGTGATATCAGTAATTTGTATTGATATTGTCGAGTGAGAAATGGTTAAATGGCATAACTTGGTAAATCATTACAGAATCTATATGTATGGTAAATGAATACTAAGTGTGATAACACTAACCACGGATTAAGTAGTCAGATATAATAAGATTTGTATATGTCTAAGAATCATTATTAAGATATGTATCCGTTTTTTAAAGAGTCACTTATCAAGGACTGAATTACCCGCTCGAAGAAGTGCTCTTATTACGCCAGCGTCCTCTTGATCGACTCAAACCGCCATAAGACCCATATCCTCCGTATCCACCATATCCTCCATTACCGTATCCGCCGTATCCTCCATATCCTCCATTGCCGTATCCACCGTAACCGCCGTATCCACCGCCACCTTGGCCGTAAATTGAACTCATGGCTCCACTGCCATTACCTGTAGAAATAATATGAATTTACAATAGCGACTCTCACTTCCTTAAAATTTTGCATTGAAGATGGGAGGAGATTTTAATCGCAAAACTTTGCAAGAGCTTTGCCTGAGTTGATAATCAAACCTATTTATGCTTCCAATTTCTTGACGATGCACTACACCCTAAGCTTCCAGTACATACAAAGCCCCGTCGGTAAACTTGCTTCTTCCTAATTTTTATACCAGCCTAAAAAAGTTTACTAGTAGTTCTAATTGATAGTTAATTTTCTCGTACATTCTAATAAACTTTCAGTGTTTATTTCATAACTTTACATCTTTTCATGTACAACATTGCACGAAGTACTGTACCAACCGTAGTAGATATATCCATTGGGCGTCCAAACAGCTTTGAGAGGCATGCTATTGGTCAGAGAAATAATGCAGATTAGAACCAGGACGCACTGGATAAAATTGGACATCTAGAAGTTGCTTCGGAAATTGATGGCGTTAAACTTTAAAACATTTTTTGAAGATAGTTTTATTTGAAGTTGAGTACTGCATAACGAATGACACCCCCTCTTAAATCAGCAAATGCGTTCGATTAAATCGTGTGAGTTGATAAATGTCGGCTGTGCTCGAACTTCTTTTAATTCCTCTTCTTAGACCCAGTTGCCGTTACCCTGGGAGCAGTCAGTCGGACGAACAGGTTATGTATATATGCGCAAACATATATCAATTCAATAACACACGCACGTATTACCAAGCGAGAAAAAAGCAGTTAGACTAAACTAGGACTCAGTTTTTTGTAACTATCGCGCTGCATCGAGTTGTGAAACTCTGAACCTGCTGAAAATTTAATATGTCATATCTATGTTAAAAAAAGCTGTCTGGCACTTCTTCAAGAGATCATTTCTAACGAATCCAAGTTATGTACGTTGTGATTTCAAGCTATTTTTCATTGATTAAAGAAAAAAAATGCAACGCATCTCCGTAAACCTTTGATTTATGTACATAATCATATTTAAGATTCTAAAATTTTAAAATAAAAAAACTTCCGCACTGTTATAGTTCATGTAAAAATGCGTTAGGGTTTGAGAGTTTTTCATCTACACTCGCAATAAAAAAATCATTTTGGATTCGAGTCGATAAGGTTTGAACCCTCATTCTTGTCGAGTTCGAGGATAATGTATAAATGAAATCCGGTGGTGTCGTTTGAGCTGTTAAAGCTCACTTGTCAAAATATTGTATCAATTAGCCACAGGAAAAGTTTTAGTGAAGAACCTCTACTTCATTATAATAAAAAAAACAACTTTTTAAAAACAAAGAGTAGTGTTATCGATGCTTTCTTTTGGCTAAATTGATGTTATCTAGAAGAATGGAATCATGTTCAACTTAATCAACTCAATGAACAACGAAGAAAACAAAAAGTAAAACGTCCATTTTCAGTAAACTGTTGAAATTTTAGCTCAGGTGAGAAGGATTAATGAACTGTCCATGAAGAAAGTGCACGCCAACTCAACAAGAAAGTGCACGCCAACTCAACAAAAGGAAGTGCACGCCAACTCAACAAAAGGAAGTGCACGCCAACTCAACAAAAGGAAGTGCACGCCAACTCAACAAAAGGAAGTGCACGCCAACTCAACAAAAGGAAGTGCACGCCAACTCAACAAAAGGAAGTGCACGCCAACTCAACAAAAACGTTTCTATCCATGTTGGCAGGTTTCTGTGAAAGAAAACTTTTATCAAAGTGAACAATGATCGAAGACACTAAAATTAATTTTTTCCCAAAAGTTTTCGAAGTGATTCAACATTGTCGATTTTTGGAATTATAGTCTAAAAAATATCTGAAAATTTAGAGCTTTTGATGAAAAAAAAACTAATTAAAAAAAACTTATTCCACGAAAACCTCACCGTTTGGGAAATGAACGTAGTTTATTTATTTATTTATTGTATCAAAATTGTACAATGCAAGGTTATTAAGAGACACATTGTAAATTATACATATGTACATAAGTGAGGCGACAGCTAAGGCAAATTTCTAAATGCTACTGATTATTCTCCAGTTCACTTAACACATTCTCGTTACGGAGACGACTTATGAAATGCTCTACTGTTCCTGAATTCAATATTTCACTCGAGATTCCATAAAACATTCTTGAAACCCGTAAACCGAAAAAATTGAATCTAGAAGTTGACGAAGTACATTCAATTACAATACCATTTATATTTGTACAAGTGGGGAAATGCGCTTGAAAATGCGTGATTTTTCAATAATATACTTATCATTGAAGATCTTCCAACCCATTCTAAGGTCTGCAAACACTCTTCTTTCAGCTAAAGTACTCAGGCCGACTCGATTCAGACGTTCTCTACAACATGGAAGTCTAAGAGGGTAACCCGTCTGTGTGAAAAAAAAGAGAATTCTAGAAAAAGATCTCAAAATTGTCTCTAGGAGATCAGAATCCTTCCGGTATATGGGATTCCGAGACAAGAGGAGAATTCTAGATGAGGTAGAACATATGTATGTATTAAAACACTTAACAAGTACTTGGGAGTCATTGATGGTTATAAAGCGGAGCATAGCGTACATCGCATTAGTAGCCTTCATAGTTCGTTCAAGAATTGAATCAATTCTGCGAAGAGATGGGAGTAGTTGGACTAGTTGTATCTATTATAGCAGTGCTTGGGAAACTTTTCACTTGATTCGGCGAATACTGGTGTTAGATATGTGTACGAGAGCACACACAACGTTTCAGCGGTTGAGTGTTCAGCAAAAAATAGCGACGAAAGGAACGTGATTGTTTTTGACTTGTCCTTTAGAATTTTTGTGATATACAGCGCATTGATTTGCTTTTTTCACAAATTTTTTTCTTAATGATAAGTAGAGGTGTTGATTTCGCTCAGTGCAGGGGGCTGACCTTCGAAATAGCTTTCACGTGATTCAACTTTAATGCAATGCGATGAAAACCGGAGAGATTGCACATATCAGCTTAAAGGCGATCTGATGTATCGAAAAAGAAAGAGTTTTCTTTATTATTGTAACATATGAGAGTATTGGATCCGGGTGAACATAAAAAGGTTTTTCAAGGATTTTAAAAACTGAGTTCAGCTCTTTTCAATACAGATGTTGACATGTTCCCACTTCTATAAATAGACTTCTATTTGCACGATCTAATATTGAACTGCTTATTTTTTGAAAAGTCATTCATACAATCGACTTTGATCACAAATACTGAGCCGCAAAATAACGTTCTTTGATTGTAAGGAATATCACTACACTTCATGATACGATTTTTTTTGTTCCCACAACATTAACATTTATGTAACCGTTGAATTTTTTGAGAGAGCAGAAGCGAAAAAATTTTCAAAGGTGTTCTGGTAGAAGAGTGGATTACGCCATGGTCTTTTCAAAGGTGTTCTGGTCGAAGAGTGGATTACGCCATGGTCTTTTCAAAGGTGTTCTGGTAGAAGAGTGGATTACGCCATGGTCTTTTCAAAGGTGTTCTGGTAGAAGAGTGGATTACGCCATGGTCTTTTCAAAGGTGTTCTGGTAGAAGAGTGGATTACGCCATGGTCTTTACGCAAGTATCAAAAAATGCAGACAAAAGAATTTTCTTTGAAATTGATCACACTCCTGTTTTTGAGAAAAATCTTTCGTTCATAACATAGATGTCTTTCTCCGAGTAGTTTGCAAGACGATTTTTTCGAGAAAATTTTCAGGAAATTTTCCTGCGTGTTTCTGCATAAGGCTATAAATATATACAGGGTTAAGCACAATTATTGCAATAGAAGTTAGACTTCATGGGTGTTACAGTTGGATTTTGAAAAAATCTTCGAGTTGGTGGACTGTTATTTAGGAACAGTATTTTATCAACATTCTCTTAAGTTTTGGTGGAATTATGTTAATTTTATGTAGACGTATGGTAGCAGCCAATAAGGTAGCCAATAAGCAGCATACTTCAATTCTCGTTATGCCCAGCCACGGGTATACGCTGCGCGTTTAACGGCCTGCTCTCCCGACCTGAACCTCCCCGACTAAGCAATCTGAGGATAAAGGCAGGCAAAGTTCTGTGCTAAAGTATAACACAGTGTCGATGCTCTGAAATTGTCTCTGAAGAGAGCTCAGGGCAATAATTCCCGAGAGTTCCTTTCAGCCCTGATAGATGAACATATAGAACGTCTGAAGACTGTAAAGACTGTAATTCGTAGACGAAACCCGTTTCGGATGGAATTTTAGCTATATGTACTTGTTAAAGTCGAAAATAAAACGCATCAAATTGCAAAGAAAAACTTCTTTTCCTTCATAGAAATTGGTTGATAACCCAATTCCAATTGCAATAAATTTCTGTCTTCTCTTCTTGCATCCTCGCTCGCTTTTTTTTGCGATCTCCTTCTGTTTCTATATTTATCTCACTCTTCTCTCTGCTGGGAAATGTCCCCGGACAGCAGGCCAGGGAAGTTCTTTCTAGTGGCAAGTCGTAACTTGTGTTCTGCCGTTCAATTGTACCACCAGCGGTGGCACACTCGATATGCTTCTAAGAACAAAAGGCAGAGAGTGATTGAATTCATTACATCTATCAAGCAGTGAGAGATCCTGAAAGTTAGTGAGTGTCTCAACTCTTTCCATTCTCTTCCTCCAAAATAGACTTCCTCGCCCAAGAATTATCCAATGAAACTTGAGAAGGCTACACAACAAGACGAAGAAGTGAAGACTTTGCGTGAGAAAATCACCACACAGCTCAGAGACACGCTGTCCGAAGACATCCCCAAATCAGTCACTTCATCTCTGCGAGACTTGTTCTCCGGTACTCTTGAAGCAATAATTCAGCCATTAGTGACCGAAAACATTAGGTCACATTAGGAGAAAATCTGGTAGCTCTCTCGGACAAAATGAATTCTAAGACTCTAGGAAATTCCTGAAAAATGGAAATTCTAGAAGAAAAAATAGTGCAACTCTTCAAGACGTCCGCCTGAGCTCGACTGGGTAAAATTGTACGAACGTGCAGAGCGATTGCGTATGATACCCGAGACTGGAGAAAAAATGGAAAACGTGGTGAAAGAGAGACTACCAGAAAATGAGAATGAAAAAGATGATCAAAAACTAGTTGAGAAAGTGCTTGAGAAAGGTGTTCTCAGATTTGACATGATTACTAAGGTTTGGAAACGCGGTAACCGAAAAGAAAACAAACCCCATATTCTGAAGATTGAGTTTGAAAAAACCCGGATACCAAAAGTTATCTGCTCCAAAATTTCCATTTAACTTTTCCAGAAATTAATAGCTTCAGACTACGACCGTTCATCATAAGAGACTTTTCCTGAGATGAGTTGGAATTGCAGGCTCAGATGAGAGAGAAAGTAATTGAAATGAATGCTTTTATTGACTGTCAAAGGTTTGCCTACCAAAACTTGTTCAGTTATCAGAGAAAAAACTCGCGTACAATCGGAGCAGGAAAAATCCGATTTTTCTTACCAGCCTTCCCCCTTGTACCCTTTTTGGGTTTACGCTAAGATAAAGTTGTCCACTCTGTCTCCGGTACATTGAATAAAATAATACTAATACAAGATCCATCGAAAGCAAAAAAAAAAAACTAGAGTTGTCAATCTCAAATGTCTGCTTATTAATATTAGGAAAGTTTATGAACTTTATCATTATTCGAATTCAGAGAAAAAGAACTCGGACTTTTTGTGGAGACCTGGCTATAAGATAAGTTTCCAGATTCTTTTCTTGACCAGTCTGACTATTCATTTCATCGTCAAGATCGTCGTAACAATAAGCGAGGTGGAGGTCTGATAGTGATTTGTCGAAAAACCCTGATGGTTACTCGCGTGGCCATCGACCTTTCAGCTATCGACGACATTGAGCTTCTTTGCGTAGACTCGAGTCTTAAGAGTAGTTTTAAATACCGTATTTTTCATATATATATATTTATATATATATATTTACCTCCGAATATGGCTAATGAGGCGTTTAAACGCTGACTGCAATAGAAAGTCATATGATACAACAAAACAATGTTATATTTGGAGACACAAATCTACCGAATATTGACTGGAATGAGTTAGCTGTAACCCGCATTTCTACAGAAGCTCTATTGGCGGACTTTGTTGCTACCCATTCACTGTCTCAAGCAATCACTTTCCCAACGAGAGTAGACATCAATGGGACCAGTTCTCTTCTAGATATAATACTTACAGATGAAGAAAAGAACGTATAAAACTTAGAGTCGTGGCCTCCTCTTTTGATTTCTGATCACATCTCGATAATGTTTGTATTGAACACTTCAGGAATTCTTCAAAAGAGTCTCAACACTAAAACAAAAGATTCCGAAGTACATATATGTGGACTTTCGGTATGGTAACCTCGAGGGTATGAATCTACATATACTTGGACAGCTTGCCTTGGAAACAGCTTCTCTCAACATTGGCAGGTACTCAGTATGATTTCATCTTACAAGCAATTCATGAAGCTATCCGCAAATTCTGCTCAATCAAGAATCGCCGGAATCAGAAGAAAAATTGTCGAGAAAGCCTTCGTCCCCTTTCTCCCCCTCCCCCCCCTTCGTCCCCTTTCTCCCCCCCCCCCCCTCCCCGAAGGGGACGATAGTCATTCAATAGAAAGAAAGCCTTTCTTTTTGCTAAAGAATTCTCCAAAAATTACTCCCACGAAGGCAGTGCAGAAATACTTTCTTCGTGCTTCTGGGGTACCGCAACCGATCCGTGCAGAGATTTCTCAACCCCTAACTATGTTCTTAGAAACTTGCCTAATAAGTTCAACAGTTCAGAAGGAAAGAAGAAGAAATTCCTTTTAAGAATTGTGCTCTAGTTCTTGCTTTCCGACTTTCCCGACTATTCGAAGACTCTTTCAAGCGATACTCAACTCTTATTCAAAGGAAATCGGAAGAAGTCATCCCAGTCTACAAACGTAAAGGTGATCGAGCGAATTCCAGCAATTATCGCCCTATCACTGTGACTTCCGCGGTCTGTCGAGTTTTCGATAGCATTTTATCTAATAACGTCAGACTTCCCCACAGAAACTTCTTCTTCAAGTCCCAATATGGCTTGATATCCAGTTGCGAGTTGTAAATTTTAAAATCTATCAGGTAGTGGGAAATTCAATTCAATTCATTTCAAACGCTTTGTTCTCGATGTAATGGGACATGAAGCGCCATAAAATCGAAAGGCTCCATATGGTTCTTCGTACAGTATAGTGAGAATGAGAACAGTAAATGGAGACTGAAGTGTCGATCAAGGTTTACACATTACGGCCTGAAGGTGTCCAACTTTCGCGGCGGACCGGGCTCCTCCATTCTTGACGATATAAGTGAAGAGCGAGAATAGAGTCGACCGCTCTCAGCCATGAGGAATGGAAGGTCTCTTGGAGTGGGAAATATCTTTTCAGAAATATCTCTTCAGAATAGTTTTTCAGAAGGAGTGGGATATCTCTTCAGAAACATCAAGAACTGGATGTTGTCTATTTTAATTTCACGATTTAACTCCGACAAGGTCTCACATTCAGAGTTGATCAAAAAGCTTCATTAAATGGGACTTCCTGTCGCTCTAATTTACTGGATTACTTTATTCCTCCAAAACCGTTCATTTAAGGTTCGCGTAGAACATGTCTACTCTGATTCTTTCCCAGTACTCAGCGGACTACCCCAAGGGACAGTCCTAGGGCCCCTCTGGTTTCTCTGCTTCAACAACGACATCGAGAGCTGCTCAACTGTGAAGTTTTCATTGTACGCCGATGACCTAAAAGTTCATGACGAGGACTGTGACTCTCTTGAACTTGTATGTATAAACAATATCTCGAATTGGTCACGTAAATTCAAACTTCCCTCAGCAGTGGAGAAAATCAGCTGTCTCTGTCTTGGGAAATCTCAAAACGATAACTTCATTGATATCTCGCTGATGAAGGTCGTTAATTTAGTCAGAGACTTAGGTATTTTTGTGGAATCAAAGCTCAACTTCAAGCTACACGTAGAAATCTGCTTGGACTCTGTGTAGAACTTCACAAGTTTTAAAAGTGTTTTGATGTCTGGACTTGAACGGATACAAAACCGTTCACACCGGTATCACGACTATTCACTCCTACGACAATTCACTCCTGACATTTCACTCCTACAACGATTCACTCCGGACAATTCACTCCTACGACAATTCACTCCGGACAATTCACTCCTACGACAATTCACTCCCAGACAATTCACTCCCAGACAATTCACTCCTACGACAATTCACTCTCGTTTTTTTTTGTTGTTGTTTTTAATGAGTTTTTTTTTGTAATTATATATTATTTAAGGTTCCTTTTTGTATTTACTTGTTACGTTTGTATTTTTTGTTATTATATATTATTTAAGGTTCCTTTTTGCATTTAATTGTTCCGTTTGTAGTTTTTTTAAATTATATATTATTTAAGGGTTCCTTTTTGCATTCGATTGTTCCGTTCCGTTCGTAGTTTTTTTTGTAAATGTATGAGATTTTAGATTTTTTAAAGTTTAACTATTCCATTGTAGTTGACCATGAAGTTTGTGCATATGATGATATATACTATATGCCTGACGAGACGACAATCAAAAAACTTTTGTTACTTCTAAAAAGACGCGGAAAAGAACAAGGAATATATAAATACAGTATTCAGTTAAACACAGAGAAGATGATGTTTAGAGAACTATTATTATTACAAAAAAATATTTTTAACCAGTTGAGTTCCTGTATTCGTCTTTTTGGATAAGGCGTTCTTGTGAAGATATTATTCACGTCAAAACATCTGCAGCATGAAGAAGTCTTAGAAGAATGCATCGATGAGTCAGTTTTTGGCCGATTAATTGGGTAACCACATCTAACTCATCGATGAAGTCTTAATTATACAGGGTGGCCCATATATTCGCAAACCAATCTTTCGGCGTTTGTAATTCAATTTGTAGTGCACGTTGAGCTCCACTTTTTACACACGTTCTTCTCATATGTTTTTTTATTACATGGTTCAAATTTCATATCATTTGATCAATTCTCAAAAGAATGGTGGTCTCTCATAGAGCACGCTCTATCATTGATGGACTTGCACAAACTTGGTCGATCAAATACGTGCATCGCTAAAGATCTCAACGCCTCACAATCTTGTCTGAAAAGCAATCAAACGGTTTGAACAGATCGGTACACTTGCTGACTTGCCCCGAGGTGATGAGGTGATCCTCGATTAGTGCGCACCCCTAACGAGATTGAGGCCACGAGGAAGCGAGTCGGTCGAAATGCTTGGCGTAGCTTGAAAAAAATGGCCTCCGAGATGAACTTATCACGCAACACTCTTCAAAGAATCGTTGAAGAGGACTTGAGTCTCCCCCCATATCGTACTGAAAAGGCTGGCATCCTAACTCTAAAGAACAAGGAGAAAAGACTCAAAAGGTGCCGTGCCCTAATCCTCTGGACGCGCGACAGTGCTCACCTCAGGACAGTCTTCTCGGATGAGAAGCTGTTCACTGTGGAAGAGGCCTACAACCCTCAAAATGTGCTAGTGCTTGCTCGGGACTCACAGGCAGCTAATAATACCGGTGGATTCCTGCATAGAGCTTCCCATCCTGCAAAAGTCATGGTTTGGGACGGAGTGTCCGCCACCGGCAAAACTCCCCTTGTTTTGTTCGAACCAGGAGCCAAAATTAATCAGGAATACTAGCGCCAGCAGATTCTTCGAAAAGTATTGCTTCCTTGGTCTGCTTCCCACTACCGTAATACACCTTGGGTTTTACAGCAAGATTCTGCGCCTGCTCACAAGGCTATCGGAACACAGGCATGTTGCAACGCTCAGTTTCCCGACTTCATCTCCAGCGCAGAATGGCCCTCCTCATCGCCCGACCTCAATCCGCTGGACTATTCCGTGTGATCCTACCTTGAGAGCGAAGTCAATGCTCATCCTCACTTGAATCTGGAGTCTCTAAAAAAATCCCTGCAGGAGGAGTGGTCGAAGATAGACGAAAAGTACCTTCGTCCAGTGATCGAAGCGTTCCCAAAGCGACTCCGGGCTGTCGTTCGTGACAAAGGGGACCGAATTGAATGATTTTTTGACCCAATGTTTTAATTAATTTGTGCTGATAAATGTACAAATTTGAACACTCTTGCTCACTTATGCACTGAGATACACGTTTGTAAACGCGTTTGCGAATATATGGGCCACCCTGTATATCATATTTAGATTTGCATTAGTTAAACATCTCTCGATTATGTTCCAATCGTTAAATCAATGAACAGTAACACACTGTTTGTCAGGGGTTTTTTAGAGTGCAAGAAAAAGGTACAGTCACCCGCCATAGGCGGAAAAATTCTACTTAAGGCGGCTGCACTTTACTTGGGGGAGTCGCAATTTACCTGGAGGGCCGCACCCATGTTCCGCATGGTTACGTCACCCAACCGAATTTCTTTCAAGGCCTGGCTGCCTTCAGAAATTAGTTTTAAAAAAAGGAAAGGAAAGAGAAAGAAAAGAAAAGAGAAGTTAATGATGCAATGATATTTAAGAAGGACTTTCTTGTTTTTTTTAAAAAAATTTTATTTAAAAAAAAATTCTGAGAGAGGCCAAGAAATTTATTTTTTGAGAGAGTCCAAGAAAAAGAGAGAAAGGCTTTCTTCTGTGATTCACCTAGGAATGTCAGGCAGAGCCGTGTAATCAGTTAGAGCAAAAGGAAAGCAGAAGGATTAGACGTCAGAGAAATACAGTAAAAATTAGAGCTGCCATAGAGAAAGAAAGTCAAAAGATAGCATGAGTCATCTTGATACACAAATTATTTCTGCGGGATTCAAAAAAGAGTGGGACAAGAGACACCGGATAATTTCTAGTTTTCATATATCTTCCAGTGCCTTATACTCTCCGGTCACTCGCTCTCTTCTGAGTCCTTAATCTCTCGCCACTCTCTTACTTTCTCTCTCCTTCTCATCAATATTTCCATTTACCCTCTAAAAATATTTATTCGATGTTAGATTTTAATTTTCATTTTAATCTCGCTGATTGCTGCAGAATCTCCTGTACGTACGCGTCATCGAAGACACCCATCGCCTTGCGAAACTCCCGACTCTACCCCTTCTGCAGATGACCACGCGAGCCTCTCAATGATCCGACTCGTCCGTAGATCCTTCTCCTCGTCAGCCGAAGAGAAGATCGAGATTCTCGCGAGCAGAATCCTCCCACAATCCGTCGACCAGCCCTTCCCCTGCTCTGTCCAGGCACAGCGGCCCACTCCAAGGGATGGCTTGGTAGAAGAGCTCTCCGACTACTTCTCACTATTTGTGTCGGTCAGCACGACGATGTCTGCGCTCGCGGAATTCAGGTATGTATAACTATGAGTATAAATCTCGGTCACATAATACAAAAAACAGTGCCGCCCAAATGACATATGTATAACTGTTATAGCTTGCCATAGGTGAACTTAGTCTACCTGATGTTCATAGCACTTTTTCAGTAATTCGAGAATGCTTAGGAAATTTTTTTCTTCTCCTTACAGTCAGAAAAAAAAAATCAGATTTTGAAATTAAAGGCAACAAAAATGATATTCTCTGTATGTCACTCACGTCCATATTCATGACCAATCTGACTGTAAAGGCATTTACGAATTTATCCTCCCTTGCTCAAACTTACAACAAAGGCCGAAGTAAACAAAATCATTTTTTTGTTTTTTTCGCAATATTTTTGCAATCCAGCTTCAACGAGGAATTGGACACCTTGAAGCTGTATTGTCCTAGTCTCTCAACGCCCTCCCACACAATGCTACGACTGGAGTAGGACCGACACTCGACAGTTCTTTCCGAAATCAACGTGGACCCCTTCGACGTCATATTTTATCAACCCCTTCGACCTCATGTTTCCTCTCACATGGAAGACCCCCTTCCGTATACCTTAGCACGCACTTTCCATTCGTAATAAACTCAAACTCAAATAGAGGAACAAGGTTATGTCAAGTACCAAAAAATCCTGGAGATGAAGTTTAAGGCAATGCATTTGGAAAGTTTTGTTAAGGCATAAGGCAATGCACAAAGGCAATGCACAAAATTTTTGATGATGTCTGGTCTTTACGAGTATTTTGTCATTTATTTAAAATAATTATCAATCGGCTCTGAATTGTGATTAGCTTCCGATTACGATTCAGCTGTTTTCAAAATCAACTATTTTAATTACTGTCTGTGCATCGAGTTTTTTTCAAACTAGTTTTCGAGTCTTCTCACTGTACGACACATCTTCATCGTCTTCGGTTTCTTTGCCGATGCTTTTGAAATTTTTGAAGAATAAGAGAGAAGTGTAACATTGTAAACACTCATCAGTTACTGAGCTTAATTATATACAAATTACAAAAAAAACTACAAACGGAACAATCGAATGCAAAAAGGAACCTTAAACAATATATAATTTTTAAAAAAAACTACAAACGGAACAATTAAATTACAAAAAAACTCATTAAAACAACAAAAAACAACAAAGAAACGGGAGTCAATTGTCGTTGGAGTGAATTGTCGTAGGAGTGAATTGTCTGGGAGTGAATTGTCCGGAGTGAATTGTCGTTGGAGTGAATTGTCTGGGAGTGAATTGTCTGGGAGTGAATTGTCCGGAGTGAATTGTCGTTGGAGTGAATTGTCTGGGAGTGAATAATCATGTACACCACTTACATCAGACCACTACATCAGACAATTATTCTCTCCCCGAAAATATGAAGTATTTGCTCGGAAAGGTTGTAATACCCTCAGAGACTTTATACAAAAAGGCTTATTCTCGTTGTGGAAGCTTAAGGTTGACCTTGCTTTCAAGGACCGGCCCCCACAGAGAAGTCACTTTGACTCTTTGTCGACAAAAACTAGTGGAGTCTTGCCAGTCGCGCAAATCCCAACTCAGAACATGACAGAAGCGGGACGGCCACTCTCATTGGCCTCGTTGACCGATTTCGAACGAATCCTATCGTTCTGGGGGTTGAAAGACTTGTTGATGTTGAACAACTTCTCATCGGTGAAGAGAATATCCAAACATTCCACCGTCTTGGACTTCTTTGACATTTCCCGACATCTCCGAAAACGGGTCGCCTTCATCTAGTCCGTCAGTGCGTGAGTATTCTGCAGCTTGATGGGGCGAAGTCCCATGCAAGATTTGACGATCCTACGAACAGAACTATCCAAGGTATTGAGCTCCTTTACGACTTTTCTGAGATTCAGCTTGGGGTTATATCGAATCTTGTCTCGGATGCTTCTCACGTTGAAGGAAGTGGTTTGGGTCACTGGTCTGCAACTCCCGGGACGTGACATTCTCACTAAAGCGACCTATTGTGTTTTCAATAGTTCTGCGGAAGAATCCAGTGGTTCTGGCGATATGCTTCTGAGTGTGACTGGACTGGCTCAAGCACAGAATGTAGCCTCGTTCCATATCGGAAAGCATTTTCAGAAAACGATAAGAGTTATCATTCTGGTTTTTCCAGGGTATGTTAGCAACATCATTATTAAGATACAAACAAAAAATCACACGACCGCTACATCAAAAAATACAAAGTGACAAATTCATCCACCTGGACTTTTGTTGCACCCTGTATTATTCCATGTAAGAAGTGGCCTTACAAGCAATGGTTTTATTCATATTGTGTCATGTGCCGTATCTTAATAATATCTTTACTATACATATACCTTATTTATCATATAATGATCCTTAGATGACTCAGTCATCGGAAGTTTCAAACTCATTCAAGAAAAGCTTCCTAATTTTTTCTAATTCTGAGTTACACAGTTTAAAGGCAGTGACGCCTGGTTGAAAAGTCACCGAGAATCCGAGTAGTTTTCTCAATGACTTATGTACTCTTCTGAAACAATGAATAAGTTTAACTATTATAGTCCTAGTGTTCGAAAAACTAACATAGTTTTGTACAATAGGCGAAGTCACAGAATCAAGAAAGTTTCGATGAAAAAATAAAAAAAAGTAGAATGACAAAATTTTGCAGATAGTAAAATTTTCATTATTTGGATTCATATCTCATTCTGGGACCGTGTGCAGAGTCGTGGACCAAATTATAGGCTAAAATTTAGTCTATCATATTCTGCTCTACAAGATGCTCAAATCCGTATGCAGGGACAAGTTCTAGGGCTGGAACATTATATGTAGGGTAAAATATACACTACAAAACACTAGCCTAGCAAGTTCTAGTGTAGGTTCTGCACAGATTAGCTTACAAAAAGTTATTGCCTACGGTATTCAACTACTACATAACTGAAGGCCTCCTAAATTCGAAGATTTTCGTTTTTTTCAACTTATTTGTTTAATAATTTCAATCAATTTTAAAGTAGCATTCAACTACGCTTCCCCCTATTATGCTTTGATGTGTTTTGGGTGGAATCTTTCAACCTAATTCAACCCGTTTTTTGTGCTCATTAAGTTCAAGTGGAAAAAGTAAGTAAGATAACGTGTTAGTCGTGTGATTTTTCGATTTACATTTGCGCAAATAGATTGAATGTTTTTTTTATATTTCAGGTACTAAATGAAGACTCCAAAGGCCGTGCCTTTTGGGACAGAGCCTTGCGTTGGCAAGGATTGTCAACTGCCACATCGAGCAGGTTTACAATTTTTTTTCATGAGCATTCAATTCAACTTACAATTTACTTAGATTGGCTTTTAGTGTGTTTTTGAGGCCTGTTATTTAATTTTTTGTTGTTGCCACGCACGTTATTTTTAGCCAGTGGATTAAGATAAGTGGGCAATAGGCTCAATTTTACATTAAGGCGTGCTCCACTTGGAGCGGGTTCTTTGGAGCGGGGAGCGAAAATTTGGAAATTTTTTTGAGAAAAAAATTCTGAGAGCATAGATTCTAATTTTTGGATTTTTCGGAGAGCGCATACATTTTTTTAACCGCCGTGTGGGTAAGATGAACACTCTTTTTTTAATTTTTTTTTCTCTACGCGAGAGCGCTGCCATAGCACATCGAAAATTATGTCAGGCATACGGACAAGGATGCCTCAAGGAACGTCAGTGCCTGGCTTGGTTTAGTCGATTCGAGCAAGACAACCACACGATGAAAGACAGGTACCGCCCAGGACGACCTCCCCTGTTCGATCTTGAGGATCTTCGATCCTTTCTCGAAGTCGATCCCAAACGAATTCGTTACGAGATTGCAGAGCACTTCGAGGTCTTTCACAGCACCATTGAGAAAGGGCTTCACGATGTTGGTAAAGTACTCAAGCTCGGGCAATGGCTGCCACACGACCTGAGGCCATTCGACAGGAACCGACAAGTCACGGCCGACTCACAACTTCTTTCCTACAAAAGAAAAGACAAATGGCTAGAAAAAAATGCTTACTGGAGACGAGAAGTGGGTGAACTACTGCAATGTTACGCGCAAGGGCCAGTGGCTAAGCCAGGGCGAGCAGCCAGAAGCGATTTCGAAACCCGGACTGCACTCGATGAAAGTAATGCTGTGTCTTTGGTGGAACTCACGCGGTGTCGTATATTGGGAGCTGCTACCTAACGGCATGACTGTTACAGAAGATGTCTAATGTGCACAACTCGACAGGGTGAAGCAAGCTATGGTGGCTCAAGGCGCAGAGAGCGCCAAGATTCGTTTCCAACATTGCAACGCACGACCACACATTGCGAAAAAAAAACGGTTCAGGAGCTGTTGAGGCCGGGATGATAGTTGATGCCTCACCCACCGTACTCGCCCGACATGACACCTTCTGATTACCACCTATTCCGGCCCATGCAGAACCACCTCGCAGAGAAAAAATTGAGAATAAAGGTGAGGTAAAATCATTGTTGCAAGACTTCTTCGACTCACTCTCTCCGTCGTTCTACCACAAGGGCATCCACGATCTGCCCATGAGTTGGCAACACATACTAGACCATGATGGATCATACTTTGTTGAATGAGGTGCCTGTTTGACTTAATGAATAGTTAATAAAAATAATTATTAAAAAAACAGAGGTTTTTTGCGCACACTATATTTTCTTATCGTGACTTAGAGTCTCCAATTCAATTAAGGATTCAAACTCGCTGAGAATAACCTCCCGCATTTTTAGAACCCTTGTTGAATCTCTGTTTTTTCCTCAGTTGAAGAAAAGTGGACATAATCGTTGACAATAACTTATGTATAAGTACTGGTTCAGCAAAAATGGAAAACAATATTGATCAATACCTGATCTTTGTCATATATTCTATTGGACCTAAATCATCCCTTCTCTAAGGCTACTTTGTTCACCTCTTCAAGTGTACCTCTTTTTATTTATTTGATCTCTTCAGATACATATCACATGATCTCTGTAATGACGGCATAAAAATACTGGGAATATGATTCACTCTATGAATTGGTCTACCCATTTATTTATTGCGTGTCTCGCCAAACTTTAATCAAATTCTCGCTGTTATTGATAGTCGGAAAACAGCAGTTTGTAATGTAATAAAGATGATTAAATCTTCTGTAAGTTGACATGCCCATTTGCTTACTGAGAATGATAAAATAAAGATGAAGTTTGTATGTATTTTTTATCTACAAAAAATTGAGTGAAATCATATTGATAGCGCGTGTTGCATTGGAGAGTTGAAAAAAAAATTTTTTCGGCACGGCAAGAAAGGGTCCGAGCGTCTCAGCAAAACTACAATGTTCTAGGGTATAATTTACCCTAGAACATTGTCTCTGCATACGGATTCGCTCAAAAAGCAAGTTTTAGCCCCTCACCTAGAACATTGTAGCTCGTCTACAATATTCTAAATTGTTGTCTCTGCATACGGACTGTGCATACCTAGAACTTTCCCTATAATTAAGCCTATAATTTACTCTAGAACATTGTCTCTGCATATGGCTTCTGGTTTATTTTACCCTTAAACATGGATAGTGTCTCTGGCCCGCAGCCTAAAATTGAGCGATATTAACGAAAACTATTTCATGTTTCTCGAGAAATTGTCTCGAATGTCCTTGAATTTGAAATCTTCTCAACTAGCTGGAGAAATCGTCTCGAACGTCCTTGAAGATGGGATCTCTCTGTCCCCAGAGAAATTGTCTCCACCGACCGTCTGGGGTGTTCTTATCTTGCTCTTACTCGCTGCAAGAACGGTGCTACTTTGTACAAGAGGTCATAGTAGGTGTGCATGAGATCAGGCGAAACGTGATGCAGAGAAATGACGTCTTCGGACAAGGCACTCGAGTCCTGAGAACTTGATCTTATAAGCTTTCTGTCTACGTTCTTAAACCCGGAATCCTTTCATCATATAATCGGAATCTTAGTAGATCTGAAAACAAAATCTCGTCAGCTTTCCTCCCACTACTATACGAAAATATCCTTATTCACAAAGACTTTCAGTTCTTTACAACTACGGCTGCTTCGCTTTAATAGAAGACAAATTACATCTCAAAAAAAGTTTCACTTGGTTTTTCCTCGTGATGTGCGTTATATGCAAACAGAAAAACATGTCCTTTTACAGTATTGAACAATCCCTCATTTTATCGATATTTTACCGATAAAGGTGTTTGATATCAGAAACTAGTTATTTAAAAAGTCGATGGAGAGGAGCCAACCGGTGAAAACTCGTCGTAATATTTGTCTGTGTGCTCTTTATTGTAGATCTCCTTCAAATTATACGCGTTGAACCTTTGTTGTCTCTCTCCATTGCGAGTATCGAAAGGCAGTATACCAATGCTCTCGAGACACCTAAATCAAATATAATAAGGGTTGACGATTAGATACTATAATTATTGACTTTTTGAAGAATTTATGGAATAAATGAATATTCAAGTCGACTTTTTGAAATTCAATATCGATCGAACAGTTGAGTGAGACTCAATTGTTGTATTAGCATAGTTTTTGTTATGTTTTATGTTTGTTTTATCAGCTAATGACTTGGAACAAAGTTTTCCAATCATCCATTAGGTTATTAACACTTTATTACACAGTGCGAGTAGCGTATTCACATAAATAAGATAGTGATCACAATTGAAAAAATGAAACAGGCGTTTCACTTTCTCATAAAGAAGTGAGAAAAATTAGGTTTTGAGGAAAAAAAGATATTTTGCAGCAGAAAGTGCTTGAAAGTGTTTCTTTTAAATTTGATATTTTATGCAATTGAAAATGTTACGAAGAAAATGTTACAGAGAAACGATATAAGAGTGCAATGCTGAAAATTAGAGATAACTTTTTATATGCTCTCTGAACAAGCTGACAGTAGGACATGCCCTGACCTAGGACATGCCCTGACCTGGGACATGCCCTGACATAAGATATGCCCTGACCTAGGACATGCCCTGACCTAGGACATGCCCTGACCTGGGACATGCCCTGACATAAGACATGCCCTGACCTGGGTCATGTCCTGACCAGGTTGATAAGTTCTTCATAAAACCTGATCATTCTGGAAATTAACCCTGATTAATTACGTTCAAAATTGATATATCCGTAAAAGGCTCAGAGGCGCCGTGTCCAAAAAAAATACTCACTTGGCAAGACCAACGTCTTCAAAGCGATTGGGTCGACAGAGTTCTCTGTTCTCATAGAGAAGCTCATCGAATTTCTTCATGGCCTCCCTCGAAAGGACGTAACCGGCCCCTCCGGAGTTGAAGCCATTTTTCTGAAAGAATTAACACCAATTTGAAAATCGCTTTCCCTAGAAAAATTATAGAATAATATAACTTTGTCGAGTTTCATTTATTTACAATAAAAGATTATTGATACTGAAACCCTGGCTTTATATGTGAGCTGAATACTTCAGAGGTTTTTTAGAAATACCGTATTAAATGAATTTTATTGAATTACTTAGTTGAATCATAAGCATTTATTTTGTGTTCTCAACAACTTTCTAGGTCTCTTCGTCCAAAAACAATACAAAGTCCCAGGAATTATTAGACTAAAAAACAAGATTTTTGTTCTTTCTGAAAATCTTTACAGTACTGTCGCTCTCTCTCCCTCTTTCTCTCTCTCTCTTTCTCTCCAGAAATAGTTGTCTCTCTCTCCCTCTTTCTCTCTATCTATTTCTCTCCAGAAAAAGTTGTCTCTCACTCTCTCGTTCCTTCAAGTGTGGAGAGGTGCCACTTACCAACCACCTCCTCATTCGGAAGCCGAGGAAGTACGGCTTTGCGGGATTCAAGCTTGCCAAGTAGTGCCTCAAATGCTCCACAACAACGAAAGTGTCGTCGTCTGCCTGCACAAGTGTTGAGATATCTTTGAGATTTTGATTCTTCATTGCTCCAGCCCCAAGCTTCTAGCGAAGCTAAGAGTTTCTTCTAGCGAAGTTTCTAGCTCACATGTTCAATGATAGAAAAGTCTTAAGGATTTAGAAATATTTTCGATACACTCGATTTGTTGAAATTTTAGTATTCTCTTTACTTTGAGTATTCTGGAACTAGAAAATTCGTTAAGCAGCGAAGCACGAATAAATTCACTTTTACGAGGTGAAGAGCTAAAAAAGGTCACATGATAAAATTCGTCCTGCACACACATGAGAGAATTAGTCACCGACTACGAAATCAAGCTGAACAAGTATTTTTGTAAGTACAAAATGTTATAATATATAGGGTTATTGAAAATAACTTTTTTCAAAGATAAAATTCAAAGCTCAAATTTTCACAGAAGTTTTTTTGGGTGTCTGTACCGTACCGGACGTCGTTTTGAGTGATTTATTATTTATCTCCAGGAAATACACCGAAATTGGTATATCTTCCATTTTTCAGTTTTTCTCCATGATTTTTTTTAGTTGATTTTTTTTTGTTTACCGAACTTCATTCATAAAAATTTTGTTTCAAGTCATGGTTCGAACTGTTGGACATCGAAATACAAGTGAAAGAATGCAAGAAGATGTTGTTGCTGGGGCGAAACAGGACCGGTCACAGAGCGAGCTCGCTCAGCAGTTCGGGGTAACTCAGAGCGCTATCTCCCATATCCTCCGGCGTTTTCGAACCCAGGTAAACGAATTTTCTACAACTGAATAACTTTGGAACACAAAAAAATTGCAGGGACGAGTCATCGTGAAGACAAGTTCGGGGAGACCCCGCGTAACTTCGAAGTACATGGACCGAAGCATCCTGCGCGCATCTCGTGAAGACCCGAAACGCACTGCTACAGACATTCAAGCTGTCATATCAACGCCCGCGACTCCTGCTCCTTCAATAACTACCATCAAACGCCGTTTGCAAGCCGCTGGACTGAATGGAAGGCGGCCTGCAAAGAAGCCTTTCATCAGCGAAAAAAATCGTAAAGTTCGAGTTCAGTGGGCTAAGGATCACCTCAGTTGGACACGCCGTGAGTGGTCTCAGATTGTTTGGAGCGATGAATCCAAGTTTAATATGTTCTGCAGTGACGGTCTGAGATGGGTAAGACGTCCAGCGAGCAAGCGTTTCCTGCCGCAATACCAGTCGCTCACAGTCAAACATGGCGGTGGTTCTGTGATGGTCTGGGGCTGTTTTTCCGCCAGCGGCATGGGTCCAATTAGACGTATTGTCGGAAATCTCGATCGTTACGGCTATGAGAACATAATGGAAAGCACTATGCGCCCTTGGGCCCTCTCCAAATTCGGCCGTGGGTTCACCTTTCAACAAGATAACGACCCGAAACATCGATCTCAACACGTTCAGAACTGGTTTCGCCGTCGGCATGTGGATGTTTTGGACTGGCCGAGCCAGTCTCCCGATTTGAACATCATCGAAAATTTATGGGAACATTTGCAACGAAAATTGACGGGAAGAACATGCAGAAATGCTGATGAAAAGTTTAAGCAGCTAGAGGAGGAATGGAAGGCGATTTCGCAGGCAACCATTGACTCTTTGATTGATTCTATGCCTCGTAGATGTCAGGCAGTCATTGACTCGAAAGGATATGCCACCAAATACTAGAATATTTAATTTATTACTTCGAAAAAACTGAACATCTCTATAAGCACTTTTTACTATTTCCATTTTTTTTAACGAATAAACCTAATAAAGCATTTTCCAAACTTGTTCTAAGACTCGAAACATGTGAATTTGGCTTGTAAAGAATATCTGAAAATTTGATCTTCATTCGTTTTTTTTGAAAAAAGTTATGTTCAATAACCCTATATATTATAACATTTTGGGCGGTACTGTATGTAGTTGAAGAGAAACAATTAAACATAGAAAACACAGAAAATTTATCTTACCTTAAGATACCAATCAAAGCCGGGATTCTTCCGGTAAGCATATCGAAGAGCGGTCAGGGTTTTTGAAAAGAGATAGAAGTATGAGTCTGGCATCTCAAAATCGCTTGAATAAACTTTCATAAGAAAAGTGGAATACGGCCCTGGTTTGAATACAACTGTCTCTTACTTACCGAAACCGAGCGCTACAGAGGAAATTTATCTAATCTATGCGATTTCTTGATAATCAGGCAACTCACCATCTAAATTGTGTAAACCAAGTATTCTGACTCATGACTAGTATTACATTTAGTTTTAGGCTGAAATATCTAATTTTTAAAAACAACCAAAAATGCTATGTAATCTATTACTCAAAGGGTCCAGTGAAAACATCATATACATCGTTTTATGGCTCACGATATTAATAGAAGTGAAGGATAAAGTTCTCACATTTCTGAATAATAATGTGTATGGAACACTTTGGCTGAGTTCATTGTTATCTGTCTTCTGCCAACTCCTGCAATGACAAATCATTGGGCCGAAACTCTGACTTCGTGGTCTCATTTAGCCTCTTTTCACTTCGTCGCGCGCTCTCTCTCTCTCTCTCTCTCTCTCTCTCTCTCTCGCCCTCTCTCTATCTCACTCTCTCTATCTCTCTCTCTTTCCTGCACTCTCTTGCTCTCTTCTTCTCTCTCGCTCTCTTTCTCTCTCTTTTCCCCTCCCCTATCTTTCTCTCGGTCTCCCAAGCCCTCGCGTGCTCTCTTCACCACCCTCTCGCACGCCTCAACACCACTAAAGGCTTCTGACCGTATCTTCGGTTTGACCGTATCGTCGGTTCCAATTTTGCACCCACGTATATACATAGGTTACTTGTGGATGACACTTCTACACCGAGCTAAAAGCAGTAAAAAAAAACTCCGAAGCATTGAATTGTTAATCGGTTTTCCATCGACAACATATGATTACACATCTAAAACTATTCCTCCAATAATTGTGCATCGAGATCTAAGCCTCAATTACCTTATTCCAACTCGAACACTTTACAGACTCTTGGTGTTCTCAAGTTTGGCCCATTTTGAGGCATTCCAACAGCTGCTAGCGAGTGAAACCCCTTCCATTTCTCTACAGAACGTTCTTTTTCATTGATATCACTTTTCACTCACTGAAAATTAACATTTTCTATGGATTACTAACAATTCTCCCTCTTTCGATTCGAACAGATGAACACCAGAGAAGAATTCGCCTCTGTCACACCTCTGTATCCACGTCGAATTAACTGCTTCTACCTGCAACGTGGCAAATGATGTATTGAATTAGAATCTCGAGAATAGGGATCAATCGATACGATCCGATCGATGTATTGAATTAGAATCTCGAGAATAGGGATCAATCGATACGATCCGATCAATCGATACGATCCGATCGATGTATTGAATTAGAATCTCGAGAATAGGGATCAATCGATACGATCCGATCGATGTATTGAATTAGAATCTCGAGAATAGGGATCAATCGATACGATCCGATCAATCGATACGATCCGATCGTTGAAATCATTCCACTTAACTTGACAGAATAAATTTGAAGCTAGACATTTATCATCATTTTCCGACTTCTCGACGCTTTTGTAAAAACAGACCATGATCTCCACATTTCGACACTTTTTGAAAGTTTCTAGGAGCTACAAATCAAGTAAATAGTGATTAAAACATTTATTCACAAACTTACTGATTCAATCAGGCATTTCCTACAATATTGTTTACTTACTCATTTCTCCTTTTATTCATTCTATGCGGAGTCACGTATTTATGACTAATTTTTTTGATACAGTCTCGTTAGTCTAAGCCGTACGGCCTCGTTAGCGTAAACTCATTCTAAGCCTAAGCATTTTTTAATATAATCTATTTTAATGTAAAAATATTTTTTTGTAAATGTTATCAAGTCAGACGTATGACCCATGGTAGGGGGTACCTAAAATGCAAAAGTGCCAGGTATAATTGTATCACTCGCTGTTCTCATCGGAGAAAGGTATAAATTGTACTCACTTGAGATCCTAAAATGGTACTTGTCCAGATCGACGTAGGCTCCGCCCCTCTTTCTCCTCGAGGGGCGGAGTCACGGAATTATGACTAATTTTTTGATACGATATCGTTAGCCTCAACATTACGGCTTCGTAAACTATTAGTAAACCTAAGCGTATTTCAATGTAAAATATGGCTCTTATTCCCTCATGGGCATACCCTGCGTCTTGTCTTGCAGACATTGTAATACTAAACGGAAAATTGGCTTGAAACGCTACGGTTTCGAAAAATTTCTTCAAAGTTGATCATTTTGAGCATCAGAGGCTCAGTTCTTGTTTAAAAAAGTTTTTTAATAGAAAAATTATTTTTACATTAAAAAAACTTTTACATAAAAAAATTCTCTTTTTTTAAATAAAAAAACGCTTAGGCTTGGGTAAAAATTTACGCTAACGAGGCCGTACGGCTTAGGCTAACGAGACCGTATCAAAAAAATTCCACTCTGCACTGTCGGCCGTCTAATATGCCAATGAGTATATAAGAGCCGTAAAAATAATAGGAAGGGATTAGAAAAAGATAAAAATGAGAGAGAACAGGGGCAACATCATGCATCAAAATTCAGGGAGAGGAGCCTACGTCGAACTATACGAGTGCCCCTAAAATACAATAATTGGGTTCAGAGTGTTGATTCTCGTAGTCAAGGTTAAAAAAGTACGTCGGTTTGTTGACTCTGTTTATTTCAAAAATTCGCGGGGTATCTATTTTCACTCAAGGTTAAACCTATTTCCGATGAAACCCTTCTTTGCATTGATCCACTTTCTCTAGCTCAGAACGCACCGAAAATGACAGACGCTTGTTGTGGACAAGAAAATTAAATTAAATTAACATGAATGGGCTTTTTCGAAATGATCTGGCTTCAAATGTGAACTTTTTCACGCCAACTAAGATTCTCTGTGTCTTTTTAGGACACATATTTAATAGCTCGAATGTATTTAAATTTATAAATAATGATGTGAATGTGCAATTTAAAGTTTGGTCACAAAACACTTGCGTTCGCGGTTTGGTAGTTTGAATTGGCGGGTTATTTGAATTGTGTGTACGAAGGTGAGTTACGGTATTTTAGGAACTTGAAAAGAGGGGGGAAAGCTATTTCTTCATTCTAGGCTTTTATCGTTGTGTACGTGGTGGCCCGCCCACCCAACCCTGATTTTTGCAGGGAAGCGAGGAGAGAAGATAGGGAGAGTGGTGGAGCTACTAGAGAATCTTGGCATGAATTATCTAGCGGACGGGTTCATCGGCGCAGTCAATGGAGCTGTGGCCCCTTCTACTTTATGTTCATATCGGAACGCTTGGAAGAATCTCAAGGACTTTGTGCACCCACTAGGACTCGATCCAGCGGCCCCCGAAGCTCTCATCATATACGCTCTGCAGAAAAGAGAAGAGAAAAAATCACTTTCGACGTTGAAGATCACGGCAGCAGCAGCCCGTCACTTCCGGGGAGGTTTGGACCACGGAGAGCAGGAGTTTTTGAGCCGGATAAACGAGTGCACGAAGAGAGATCGTGAAGTGAAGCATCGCGGGAAGGTGGAAAGAGCCACTGTGGATCAGCTTCTGCGTCAAGCACTGTACATGGGTGATGCAGACAACTTACGAACGGCTTGCGGGGCAGCCCTCGCTTTTTCCGCCTTGCTGCGGGTCGGAGAGCTAGTCAAACTGGACTGGGCGGATATAGTGGAGAGGGAAGGAAAGGTAGAAGTGACCGTAAGGAAAGCTAAGAACGACGTGTATGGAAATGGCAGAACGACGTTTGTGGCTTTGGACGAAGGTTCACTCGGAGAAGCGGTGTGGCAAGCTTTCAAGAGAAGCCCTTGGCCGTTACCTCGAGGCCCTGTGATGCAACATCTAAAAAGTGGTCGACGGATTTCCGAAGACCGGTTTAGAAAGGATCTGAAACAGCTTGCCCAATTAGCGGGGGTGGAGGAGAGAGTGACTCCACATGGACTCAGAGGAGGAGGAGCGACACATTCTATAATGGAAGGAGCATCATTAGAGGAGGTTCAAAGACGAGGAAGGTGGAAGAGTACCGAAGGCATGGAGCCTTATATCGACGACTCCGTGGAGGCGCAAGGGGGTTGTTTACGTCTGTGAATTAGGTTTTCTTTTTTGTTTTAAAAGTTTTCTTTAGTCTGTTAACTCTCTACAACAAGAGTTTATGTGTTTAGGCTATTTTTGTTCGGTTCCTTAATTGTTTGATTCCTCTGTAATTTGTTTCGTTCGTTGTCGATTGCTTCGGTTGTCGATTGTTTTCTTCTTGCTGGTTCGTTTCACGTACATACATCGATAAAGCATTCCAAATTCAAGTGTTTTGGGACCAAACTACAGTTTTACCGGAGTTGGAGTGAAACGGAAACGGAGGAAAAACTCAAGATTTCAAAGTTCGGAACTTTTTTCACTTCAGGCCCCCCTCTCAGAGGTTCAATTGGGTCAGTTATTAGGTCATTTTCTTGATACGGTCTCGTTAGCCTAAGCCGTACGACCTCGTTAGCGTAAACTTATTATACGCCTAAGCGTTTTTAATATAACATTTTTTTTCTATAAGTGTAAATAAGTCAGAAGTATGACCCATGGAACCTCTAGGAGGGGGGGGGGGCTAAACTTCAAAAGTGCCTTCTTATCTTATTTTTTTCTTATGTCTTATAAGCGATGTCTTATTCGATAGAAATGTCTTTTCTAATTCTAAAAAGCTGTTAAGTATTTCAAAGATGTAATTTGAGATCTGCAGAAGAATTTATTTGCACGAACCGGAGTCTCAGATGCGCAGAATGATCACATATGGGAACTTTTTTCACTTTAGAGCCCCCCAGAGGTTCAATTAGGTCAGGTCAATTGGGTCATTTTCTTGATACGGCCTCGTTAGCTAAGCCGTACGGCCTCGTTAGCGTAAACTTCTTCCTATGCATAAGCGTTTTCAATGTAAAAATAACTTCTTTAATTAAAAAAAAACTTTTTGTAATTGTAAGTAAGTCAGAAGTATGCCCAATCAAACCTCTGGTAGGGGGGTCCTAAAGTGAAAAAGTGCCCACCTATGAAGAAAATTTTCGAAACCGTATCGTTTAAAGCCAATTTTTCGTCTAGTATTCCAATGTATGCGATACAAGACGTAGGGTATGAGCGTGAGTATATAAGAGCCGCTATTCCGTGTGATAACGACCACTTCATTGTTTTAAAAAGAACATAACGAGCACAAAGTGAATAGGAAAGAGTCCCTTCAAAACAAAGTAATGAATTGAGTAGTTTTCGAACGGAGACGAATTTTGCGTAAACTTTTCCGGCTCTTATATACTCATGGGCATACTAGACGCCAGACAGTGCAGAGTGGTACTTTTTTGATACGGTCTCGTTAGACTAAGCCGTACGGCCTCGTTAGCGTAAACTTTTGCCTAAGCCTAAGCGTTTTTAATGTAAAAATAATTTTTTAATGTAAATTTTTTTAAAAATATGATGCAAGGTGATGCAATGATGCTAAATAAAATTTTGATGTAATTGATGTGCTCGTTGCTCGTTTTTTCGTTGCTATGTACCCAAGAATAAAAAGGATTTTTTCCGAGTATTTCTGTTCAACGAGCGCAAAATATGATTGCTGAGAAACCGGGAAAGGGAAAAGGGGAGAAACCGGGAATGGGAAGAAGGGAGAAAACATAAATGGGAAAGGGGGGGGGAAACCGGTAATGAGAAAAAGGGAAAAACCGGGAATGGAAAATCGAAGAAAACGGGAATGGAAAAAGGGAAGACACCGGGAATTGGAAAAAGGGAGAAAACAGAAATGGGAAAGGGGGACAAACCAGCCGCGCCTTCAATCTCTCTCTTTGCGAGGTGACCGGTCAAGGACCTCGCACCTTGCAAAGCAATATTTTCCATTGCGAGGTGCGAGGTCGTTGACCGGTCACCTCTAAAAAGACGAAATCAAAAAAAAACGAGCGAGAGGGCGAAAAATATCACTTAAAGTTGGAGTAGCAGAGATTTCATATGTCAGCGTTGTTTGATTATGACTAGCGAGCAAGCACATTCTGTATTGTTTTTCGTTTCTTTTCGATGAAGTTCTCTTCCGATATTTGCTTTTTGTTTATCGCGTACTTTACTTTTTTTTCAGAAATTGTTTGAGAACCGGAATGAATTGTTTTTATTGTTTTCATAACTCTCATACGCAAAGCATACATCGTAAGGATAATTTTTGGTTGGTACAATGTTACTTAGGGGGCCGCACTTTACTAGGATGGGGCTTTTTTTTATTTTTTGACAAATTTAGTCGTTGAATTAACAAAAAATGTAAACATGAGAAAATTTCTTATGCGGTCTCGTTAGCCTGAGCCGTACGGCTTTGTTAGCGTAACCTATCCCTAAGCCTAAGTGAAAAAAATTAGTGAAAAGTAGCCTGCCCCCAAGTAACAAAGTGCCCTTTACTGAAAGAAGTAATGCAAAACTCCTCGAAAATTGCTGCTGAATGCAATATAAAATAAACAAAAAACAATGATTATTCTAGTTCTAAGTAATATTTCATAATTAGAAGAAAGGGTATTTTTTTACTAAAAAATAAAATGACTAGAATTTTTTTTAATCAAGTACGGAATAACGCTGGCAATTCAAACTGAAAATACAAGAGATTTTTAGTCTTACACCAAATTGATAAAAAAGGAAAATATGTGCAAGACTCTCAGGTAGATGATTTTCAAAATGGAACAACGACCTTTTTTGTCTGAGGTGACTATTGAGGTCACCTCATATAGATTAAACGTGCGGCAGGAGTGAAAAAAAGGAGAGAAACGGGGAATGAAAGAAAACACCAAAGTTACCGTACTTTAGGATAGATTGATGTGCGTGTTTTCGAAACGACTGTTATAAACGTCATACCTTCCGATGTTAAAACCGCAAGATAAGGTGGTTTAAACATTGGCTGATGATTTGGCGGTTTTAACCGTTTCCAATTTCTGTATGCATGTAGCTCCCAAACGGTTTCAAAATAACGACTTTCATGGAGCTTTCAAAGAGAAAGGTCTTGTGTCTAAGTAGTAAGAAGAGTGGTCCATGAGCAGCGCAAGCAGCGCAAGAAGTTTTATCGTAAAACGTTTTGTGCTCAAACCATTATTATAGAGAATGGCCCTGTACTTTTGTTATCTGTTAATTGTTTCAAACGCAACTCAATGTGGATTATTGCGTGAAATATTTGGGATGGTGAGCTCTAGGTAGGTTTAAACGTGAAGAGCTCAAGAGCCGACGGGAGGTGAAAGAATAAGACGTGAGAATAAAGGCAGCCGTTAAGAGATCCTGGGATAAAAAAATGAAGAGATATTGGAGCAGTTACAACGCAGCCGTTCATAAAGTACAAAGAAGAAAAAAAACGAAAAGTTATAGGCTCTGAAAATGAATCGAATACTTGAAATATCAAAAACCAGCGAATAGCATTAGTTCAAAAGAATATTAAAAAAACCCTAGAAATCCAAAAAAGTTAAAAAGATTTGCTCCCGGTTGGTAGCTTTCCAATTAAGTCGTTTTCCAATGGAATATTTTTCTTGTTCTACGTCTTTCAACTGTCAGATTCAAGAAATCGCCTTCTCCTCGGAGTCATGTGTAGGAAGACTCGCCTTCTCCTCTGAGTCATGTGTAGGAAGACTCGCCTTCTCCTCGGAGTCATGTGTAGGAAGACTCGCCTTCTCCTCGGAGTCATGTGTAGGAAGACTCGCCTTCTCCTCGGAGTCATGTGTAGGAAGACTCGCCTTCTCCTCGGAGTCATGTGTATGAAGACTCGCCTTCTCCTCGGAGTCATGTGTAGGAAGACTCGCCTTCTCCTCGGAGTCATGTGGAGGAAGACTCGCCTTCTCCTCGGAGTCATGTGTAGGAAGACTCACCTTCTCCTCGGAGTCATGTGTAGGAAGACTCGCCTTCTCCTCGGAGTCATGTGTAGGAAGACTCGCCTTCTCCTCGGAGTCATGTGTAGGAAGACTCGCCTTCTCCTCGGAGTCATGTGTAGGAAGACTCGCCTTCTCCTCGGAGTCATGTGTAGGAAGACTCGCCTTCTCCTCGGAGTCATGTGTAGGAAGACTCGCCTTCTCCTCGGAGTCATGTGTAGGAAGACTCGCCTTCTTCTCGGAGTCATGTGTAGGAAGACTCGCCTTTTCCTCGGAGTCATGTGTAGGAAGACTCGCCTTCTCCTCGGAGTCATGTGTAGGAAGACTCGCCTTCTCCTCGGAGTCATGTGTAGGAAGACTCGCCTTCTCCTCGGAGTCATGTGTAGGAAGACTCGCCTTCTCCTCGGAGTCATGTGTAGGAAGACTCGCCTTCTCCTCGGAGTCATGTGTAGGAAGACTCGCCTTCTCCTCGGAGTCATGTGTAGGAAGACTTTCGGTTCAACGCGGCTCATCAGCGCAACAACGTTGTTTCCAAACAATTTAATCCCTTCGAATAATTTTTTAAATGTCGCTGTCGACTCGGCTAAAATTAGCTTTGGTAGATGAAAGTCATCCGTTATCCTCTATCTATCAAAATTCTTGATCCTTTTGACTAGTCGATCAGTCAATTTTATTGATTTCATAATTCAATTCCAAGAACCATCTCTCTCAGAGCTATCCTAAGCAAGTTCAACAGAGAGGCGAACAGATATGAAAAAGTTTGGTTGAAGAATTGAGCAGCTATGCACTGAACCTCTTATACTTACACTGCTTCGGCTATCACAAAGGCTATGCGATCCGCATCGCGCCCCAGAATGGGGACCCCATCTAACCTCAGACACTGAAGCTCACAGCATGGAGAATGTTAGATCGAATCTTATGACCACAGGACTGGACTCCGTCGGAGTTGAAGTAGTAATGAACTCCTGGGCACCTTCTACGCTTAAGCAATTTGAGAGTGCCCCTTTGGTCGTTTTTCTGCGAGCATAGTCACATAGACGGGAGAAAACCTTCTTCCCAAGCCATCATAAACTTCCTCGGAAGACTTAATGAAGATGGTCTTGGTTACTCTACAATCTGTACTCATAAAGCAGCAATCAGCAGCTATCTAGAGATTGTAGAGACTAAGGTTGAAGATACTCTGATTAGTAGAGCTGTTAAAGGATTCTTTAGAATGCGCCCATCAAAGCCCGAATACGATAGTATCTGGGATGTTGCGCAGGTTATAAGTTTCCTTACCGAAAAAGGAGCTAGCGAGCAGATCAGTCTGGAAGACTTGACTTTCAAGCTAACCATGCTCCTGGCCCTAACATCTCCTAAGAGAGTGTCAGAGATAGCACGTTTTTTTCCCTAGAAAACTTACAAAAAGGTTCAAAAAAGTGGATATTCCACCTAGACTTTGTAAATAAAAATAGGGGACTGGGCAAACCACAAAAAGCGACATTCGAAAGATTTTCCGATCTGACTCTCTGCCCTATACACACCATGGAGGTTTACTTAAAACAAACATCGCAGATTCGCCACGGCGAAGACAGTCTTTTGTTGAGTATAATAAAAGCCCATGGGAAAGTTACGCCTTCTACAGTAGCTAGATGGCTTAAAACTACGCTATCTCGCGCGGGTATAGCGGACAGCTTCTCGGCTCACTCTACAAGAGCAGCTAGTACGTCCGCCGGCACTAGAAGGGGCCTTTCGGGGCAAGCGATCATGGCAGCAGCTCATTGGGCGCCTAGGGGATCGACCTTCGAACGATTTTATCACAAGGATGTAGAGTCTTTTCAAGACACAATTCTCATATCGGGGTATGTCGAATAAGCTTTTGTGATAGCCGAAGCAGTGTAAGTATAATATTTTATTTTGCAAGACAACCTACCGGTTGTTGAAGTAAAATATTTATTATGCTTTCACTGCGAAGGCTGTCACAAACCCGCCTCACAAACATAAAATAACTAGATGATTAACTAATTTTTTCGAAAAAGAGATTTTTTCTTTGTCCCACCCAATTTCCAATGTTCAAATTGCAGAGCGGTTGATAAGACGCCAAGCGAGCCGAGCAAGAAGAAGGATAGACCGCGCGGAAAACGCGGCGGCGGGTACAAGAGGAAGGTTAAGAAGTAGCACTATGCAGCACTTCTTTGTTGCGAATATTGTTGTTTGTCCAATATTTTTGTTGATGAGATAAATGATATTTCACCGAACAGCCTGGTTTTGGTCGCTCAACGAAATGCAACTGAGTTGGAGACGAAGGAAACCCCTTACATGAAAGAGCGCGCGAGAGGTAGATAAAAAATTGCCTCCCTCTTGTTCTCGTTCTCGTTCTCTCACTCTCGATTCTTTCCTCGCTCTCTCTGTATGGGGATCTCTCTCCCTACCAACTTTTAAAGATTGAGAACTGGGGCGCAATGCGGATCGCATAGCCTTTGTGATAGCCTTCGCAGTGAAAGCGTAATAAATATTTTACTTCAACAACCGGTAGGTTGTCTTGCAAAATAAAATATTCTAGACCGTTCATTTAGTGTTTTGTCCTCATTAATTCTAAGACCACAGTTTCAAAAAAGCGCTTTCCAAATGATTGAGAGAAATTGGAGCAAACAAGTGCAGAAAAAAAAGAAAAATACAATCTCGAAATCTATGGTTTAACAAATTATTATACCTAATCAATGACTAAATCGAATAATGATTTAAGAAGGGGATAAATGATGAATGAGTTTTGAAAAATTATCTAAGAATGAATTCAAAATTGACATAAAATGGTTAGGTAAAAAAACTGGCTTTCTGTACGCTCCGCGTTGGGGAAGTGTAGACGAAGCAGTAGAGGGAGCCTTTCCTGGGTTGCCTCTGCGCTGCTTCTGACTCAACAATTTTATGGACGAAATCTCCCCTGAAAAAACAAAAACAATGCATAATTTATTGATTCGTTAATAAATTAATGAAGAAATGAACAAACCATATTATAAAAGATCATATCATAACAAACGAAAGAATGAACGGTTGAAGAAATAAATGAATTAATGATTGGATCAATAAAATAAAGTATTTGCATCCAATTCTTAATTAAGAAATAATAATTAGTTCTTATTAAAGGCGAGTGGTATGAGCACTCTGATACCAATTATTCCTAGCAAATGAATCGATAATCGGCTAAACGGGCTTCAACAATTTAGCAAAGCAAACATAATCCGATGTTGAAATACTTTAACCCAAAAATTCATCTTTTCCGAGCTTATGTTTCGAGAATTTAAATGAAATAAATCTTTAACTCTCCTCTGGAAAATAATCATCTTGATTTTCCTATAGCTAAAGAAGTTATGGGGTTCAGAAACGATTAGTATCGGTGAAACAGACTTATAAGTAAACAGCTTGTACGAAGTAAAAAAAAAAACTTATAATTTCATATCAATCATACATCAAATGATAGCCTAATGGGTTTTTTTCGCACCAAGACACTTGTTTTTAAATTTTAATTACCAATAAAAAATCACAAGGTAATTTCAAACGAATTATATTTCTTCAGCACAATATTTAAGTTTACAATCATCAGAAATTATGGAAAATAAAAAAAATCTTTTCAATTAAAAAAACTACGAGACTGGACTGACTTCAATTCAAATGTTTCTCTGTCACTTCTCATACCGGCAAGGTCGACTGTTCGGAAGAGAAGGAAGATGAAAGCCAGTGAAATGACGCAAAACAGCCCAAATGGGCGCAGAACTGCCGCGGTGACACGCTCAAAAATTCATTCTGTCATATGCTCTGAGGTATAATAAGTGTCCCAGATATATATATCGCAACGATGAAAAATAGTTCATAGAACGTTTTGAACCCGGGCCTTTCTTTCCTTTGCGCTTATCTCGGTGTACGAGCACATCACTGCAGCACTAAAACTAATTTCTATGTTGCGCCGTGGAATAGTTCTCTATCAATATTTCTGTACAAGGCTGTCCACAAGAAATAATGAACTCTTCAAGTTATGAGAAGCAGAAAAGTTAGAAGTAAGAAAGCAAAAGCAAATTTAGCGTTATCAAAAGCCTTTCCTTTTGATTATGTTATCTTGTTTTTCATGATTATGTTATCTTGTTTCTCAGTAATATCCAAGATACTTTCTCTATACAACCGAATTTCTCAAACGCTCTTGACTTTGAGACTCTGAAGCCTCCAAAGCTCAGAGCTTTACACTAACCAGTTTTCAAAGATAATTGGTATTTAGGGAAGAACAAGTAGCTCAGTGTTTTTATTTTAACGAGACCGGTTCACCAATAGTTACCAAGGACCAATGCTTTATGCTCTTTAAGGCGTTTTTACTCAAGAAAATCGGGGTGGGTTGCTAGAGAAATTTATAGAAAAAGATTGAATAGGAACCGAGTACCATTGGTATGGCTATCGAGGGGTCCAAGAAGTGATGGTCGTCGACTACCGTCTTTTGTGGTATATTCTCCGCCTTATAAGAAGGTGAGCATGATATCTTTCATGCACCACATAATTCCCTCCGAGCCCCGCAACTTCTCTCATTTTCCCCATTTACGGCCGAACACCTCAGCGAATAATGATAAATGAGCAGATAGTATTTAGTAAGAGAAGCGACACAGGAACTTTTTTTGTTCTATTGCTCGCCCCTACCCTTTCCCTTCCCCTTATTTTCCGCTCTCATCAACGCGGGAGTATGTTCAATTTCGTATTTTACTTGTGAAATGTTGCATATGCAATAAAATGAGTTTTCTCATGAGGCAGTGAGGTTCTTTACATTGTTTTAGTCGCCTCGAGATCTTCCAAAAAAGAGGCACAAATTTTCCGAGTGATTTAAGATCTCAAAGTTGAGGAATAAGGCTTTCAGGAAAATTTGAACACGTTTTAGTCATATCGTTTATATCTTACTAAGCGTCTCTCTCTGTGTTTTAAGTTCTTGAGCATTTCACTTGGAACCAGATCACTTAACCCCATCTGATGGGTAATCGTTCGATGGAAGACTCTTCCTCTCCTATGGCAACGTCTAAACTTAGTTTAATTGCGTTAATGAACTCCTTTTTGGTTTATTTCGAATTGAAGAAGAAAGCCAGTCCAGAGTCCCGTCATGTTAAATACATTGTTTTCCCAGATTCGTTAAAACTATTGAAAACAAATTTTACTTTAAACTTATACAGTTTCATGCTAGTGATAACGTAGTTTTGAAACGTAGTTTTTAACTTAGTTTTGATAACGTAACGATTTGATTTTTTTTATAGTTTTGATAACGTTTTGAGAACGATAGCATAAACTAGTGATAACGTAACGATAACGTAGTTTTGAAACCACTGTTTTTTTCTAGTGATACAGCGGAACCTAAAAACCTCGGCTGGTGCGAACAAACGCCTAAAAAAAAAGAATGTTGATGATAGAAACACACTTTAGTTCGTCATGAAACTCGGGGCTTCTCATGAACGCGTTGAGTTAACTCGAATGTAGATTCACTTTAGAGATTATTGATAAATAACATTGAGGTAATGAAACAAAACAGTGAAGCCCTGTCGTCCTCATCATGATCATAACAATCGGATGATCGAAAAAACAAAGTTTTGAAAATACCGAAAAATGAATCCGTTTATAGATTATCCGGCGAGTTCTGAAAACTTTCAGGGTGTTGATGCATAGTTTTCTTACTTTTTAAACTAAAAACTCAGTTATCGAATTTTTCTGAGAAGAGTCCGCTATCAAAAAGGAACGGTATGGCACGATGCTGTCATTTGTTGTGAATAATAATGCAATTGAATAGTAAAAAAAACTTCAATTGATCGGGCAGTGGATTGAGGAATTCGAAGCAGTTTTTAAGGGTATAGTTTGTCGGATTTCCGCCCCATTGCTGCCATAAAGAGTAGCAGTGACCCCTTGTTCGATCAGGATAGGCCTGCCAGACAGAGTAGCAGTGACCCTTGGTTCAATCAGGATAGGCCTGCCAGACAGAGTAGCAGTGACCCCTAGTTCGATCAGGATGGGCCTGCCAAACAGAGTAGCAGTGACCCCTGGTTCGATCAGGATAGGCCCGCCAGACAGAGTAGCAGTGACACCTGGTTCGAACAGGATAGGCCTGCCAGACAGAGTAGCAGTGACCCCTGGTTCGATCAGGATAGGCCTGGCAGACAGAGTAGCAGTGAACCCTGGTTCGATCAGGATAGGTCTGCCAGACAGAGTAGCAGTGACCCCTGGTTCGATCAGGATAGGCCTGTCAGATAGAGTAGCAGTGACCCCTGGTTTGATCAGGATAGGCCTGTCAGATAGAGTAGCAGTGACCCCTGGTTCGATCAGGATAGGCCTGTCACGCATTTCAGGAAACGCGCACCCTGATGCGGAAACATTTGCAGGAAAGTTTATTATTTCAGAGAAGTTTGAATTTTTCCTTTTCTTTAAGACTAGAAAAAAATTAGCCAAGTATAACTGATTAGTCTCAAGTTTGAAATCAAAACGAAGGCAATTAAAACATGAATGTTTCATCAAATTTGTAGCTCAGTTTGAAATTTGCGGTCGAATCAAACACCGCTTTCTTGTTTACTCGGAAAACTCGTTTTTTTGTGTGGATTCGCTGAGCTGTCGCTGCAGTTTGTTTCCTTCTCCTTTCAAAACTGCGAGTCTCATAAAGTTTCATTTTCAAGTGCACTGAGTGCCCAAAAGTACGGTGTTACACTATTTGTCGTGCAACACTAGGATTTGGTAGCAGCAATTCTAAGGGCAGCTTCTTTGAAGTATCAGCGAACTTTGAGGCGTTCTTGATTGAGATGACTTCATTAGGAAGAGAGTTCCAGGTTGATATAGATCTTGAAACGAAGTTAGACATTCTATTGGGACAAACAATAGGAAGTCGAATTCGAAGAGAATGTATTTGCCTTATATTGTTAATAGAAGAGGAGACAATGTACAGAAGAAAAAACTCGAGAGAACATAAATTGTGTAGGCACTTGTGCAAGAAACATATATCCCGAAACGCTCTTCGATACTCCAATGACTCAGTTTTGAGTAGCCGCAGTCTTTCAGAATAAGACAGCTTCAATTGGCCACATCTTAATAGTAATCTTCTTGTGAAATTTCTCTGTTAATGAGTTATTTAGTAGTAGGTGACCAAATCTCTGTTCCGTTTTATAGAATTAGTCTAAAAGCTAGCATAAGCATTTCTAATGATTTAGTCTTTAAGGCTTTCAAAAGGAGATTTGAAGTTGAGGAGGCTTTCTTACAAATCTTCTTAATATGATTATTAAAACGGATGTCTTTACTGATAACGATTACAAATTCTTTGACGTTGTTAGCCTTAATCAGGGGAATTCCATCAATAGCATAAATAAACAACGTGACTTGTCTGCCTAAGTGTAAAACTTGACATTTAGATGTTGATAGAGACATGTTCCATTGAGTACACCAATCAAAAATTTTGTTTACGGCAATTGGCAAATCTTCTGAGTATAAGGGAACTTGTGCGAACAGTTTGACATCTTCAGCAAATATGCTGAATCGAATAGTTTGAGAGACTAACTTTTTGAGAACATCAATGAACAATATAAACAATAGAGGGCCTATGGATGATCCTTGAGGAACCCCACTGATAACATGTGTAGGTTCAGAATATTGGCTGTCGATACATACTGATTGTCTACGACAGTTGAATTTAAGAATAGAAACTTGAAATAATGGTATTGATTGCACGAATCTAAATCTCTACATTGGCTGCGATACACACTATTAGTGACCCAGAGAGCATTTCATGGTTCTACTACGTTAAGATTGAATTTCATCTCACACTGTATTGGTGGGCACGGAAAGATGAAACACTTCATGAGATTTGTAGTTGTGAGAAGAGAGTAAAATACGCTATAATCGCTCAATCAATCTCGTTTATCTCTCCTTTTTCACTCTCTCTCTGTCTCTGTCTCTATATCTCTTTCTGTCTCTCTCTCGGTTGAATTTGAGTCTCAGTCATGCCCTAACGTGAAGCTCGATTCATTTGGACATGTGAAGCGCTGGTATGACAGTGGGAATGAAAGCTCATATATTGGTGTGAGTATACCGGGGTGTGTTACCTTGTACGACTCGATTCTCTTTAAGTGTCTAGTTATCAGGTTGAGAAAAGTACAGAAGTTCTAACTAGTTTGAACCGAGAGTGTTTAAAAACTACGAACTTTTTTCATTGCTAAAAAGCTTCGCAATGTTTAGGCGTCATTCAAAGCTATCTGAATATGCTTGAGCGAATGAAAAAAAAACAGAGTTTAACTAATAGATAGTGTGAGAATATTCCGGCGAACTTTTTCCGTGCAAAAACAAATGTTGCAATTGAGAAAGTTCCAGTTCTCCGTGCGATATGTTTCGTTCTTGGGTTCTTCTCAGCAACGCATACTGATGTGCGATACAGTAGATGAAATAAAAAAAGACCAACTCTCAGTAAAAGATGGAGAAAACAATTATTTGTGCTTTGGTGACAAATGATGAAGAGAAGAAAGGAAATTGTCTCATTCACGTGCTCATCACTCGCCTTCTTCACTGGCCACTGCTCTAGGAAAATCAAGGTTGATATGATGTTATAGAGATTTTCTACCCACATCTTTTCAACCCCCCATTTTCTACCCCCCTCTTCATCTTCGGCTTCCAAAGGATACTTTCATAATACATATATCCGCGGCAATAAGCTTAAGGTATTTTTTGAGCGGGACACGTTTTTGATCTTTGATGTTTTGAGAACATTCTGTTTTCATTTCAAAAATGTTTTTGTTCGATAAACTTATTGGATAAAACCTTTCATTACTGCTTTCTTTTTTACACCATAAAAGTACTTTTTGTGAACTTTGATGTTCTATTACATTTCAACCTGTCTACATGATATAATCATAATCAAAAAAGCAGAGTAAGAGTTCATCAAAATTACCTGTGAAACTGCGATTAGCAGCAGCGTTAAGTTAACGAAGAACGAGTTGTGGTTCTTGCCAACATGGAATGAAACGGATGTTTTTTTTCAAACATAAAGTTTAAAAATTTGCTTCAGCTGTTTAACGTGCAAGTTCCGGAATTTCTTCCGAATCGTTGACTGAGTTATACGTCTGCAAGCACGTTGCAGAATACTTTGGCCACCATGTTCTTGTATGACAGACAATCCACGGCCCAAACAACTTTTTAAAAAACAACAACAAGAAATTGAGCAAAGTTTCCTTAGGTTTTTGGTGTTTCCAGTGATATCATGGACCAAGGCGTTTAAGAAGACAGTGGATTGGCTGTATGCATAAATTTAGAGGCTCAAAGTTACGTTATTAATCTAAAGGAACAGGATTTAACCATACCGCTAGCAATAATTTCAACTAATTGTGTCAACCTTGGCGTTTTTCCTACCATGTGGAAATCTGGTATCGTTATTCCGATCGATAAATCTGGTATCGTTATTCCGATCGATAAATCTGGTATCGTTCTTCCGATCGATAAATCTGGTATCGTTATTCCGATCGATAAAAAAGGCAAGAGGAAAACACAAATACTATTCTGTTATTGGAGGAAATTTCGATAAATACTCTGAAGAACAACAACTCCTTGCTGAAAAGTTTCAAGGTCGAAAATAGCTATATTGTTTATTAGGTAATCTTATCACTCAACTTGTTATTCAGCGAAAAATTCATGGAATGGTGAAACATACACTCGACATGTTCCGTATCAAATCGGCTGTGATGTTTGACAAATAGAACTGTCTCCAAAAATACAAAAATTGCATCCTCATCGTACAGTTTAAAAAAAATTCATTAAGATATCCTACTCTTCAATTTTATAGTTCTGTTTTTGTTATAAAAAAAAAGTAGAGACCGTAATAGCTAAAATTAAAATGAAAATAGGTAGTAAAATGCAATGGCGCTAGTGCAGTTCTACTGGTAAGTATTTACGGAAAAACTACGCTTTAGATTTCAAAAATTTTGAGTTTTTTTTGGACATAAAGAGACCTAAGTAAGCGACGTAAAAACTGCAAAAAGTTTTCTTTTTGCAGACGTAGGCTTTATTTTTCAATTCAGTTTTTTCAACAAAAAAATTTTTTTTAATCAAATTTTTATTTGTTGATTTTGAGCTTTATTGGCCTTATAATATTCCGAAAGCATGTTATCTGAATAAAAACAACTAACCGACATCAAAAGGTGGAAAAAACTTCCGGATGGACTTCAAAACAATTTTTCGAAACGAGTGAAACTCAGTTTGCCTCCAAATTTGGTATCACGACGATTTACTCCCAGACAATTCACTCCCAGACAATTCACTCCCAGACAATTCACTCCCAGACAATTCACTCCCAGACAATTCACTCCCAGACAATTCACTCCCAGACAATTCACTCCCAGACAATTCACTCCCAGACAATTCACTCCCAGACAATTCACTCCCAGACAATTCACTCCCAGACAATTCACTCCCAGACAATTCACTCCCAGACAATTCACTCCCAGACAATTCACTCCCAGACAATTCACTCCCAGACAATTCACTCCCAGACAATTCACTCCCAGACAATTCACTCCCAGACAATTCACTCCCAGACAATTCACTCCCAGACAATTCACTCCCAGACAATTCACTCCCAGACAATTCACTCCCAGACAATTCACTCCCAGACAATTCACTCCCAGACAATTCACTCCCAGACAATTCACTCCCAGACAATTCACTCCCAGACAATTCACTCCCAGACAATTCACTCCCAGACAATTCACTCCCAGACAATTCACTCCCAGACAATTCACTCCCAGACAATTCACTCCCAGACAATTCACTCCCAGACAATTCACTCCCAGACAATTTACTCCCAGACAATTCACTCCCAGACAATTCACTCCCAGACAATTCACTCCCAGACAATTCACTCCCAGACAATTCACTCCCAGACAATTCACTCCCAGACAATTCACTCCCAGACAATTCACTCCCAGACAATTCACTCCCAGACAATTCACTCCCAGACAATTCACTCCCAGACAATTCACTCCCAGACAATTCACTCCCAGACAATTCACTCCCAGACAATTCACTCCCAGACAATTCACTCCCAGACAATTCACTCCCAGACAATTCACTCCCAGACAATTCACTCCCAGACAATTCACTCCCAGACAATTCACTCCCAGACAATTCACTCCCAGACAATTCACTCCCAGACAATTCACTCCCAGACAATTCACTCCCAGACAATTCACTCCCAGACAATTCACTCCCAGACAATTCACTCCCAGACAATTCACTCCCAGACAATTCACTCCCAGACAATTCACTCCCAGACAATTCACTCCCAGACAATTCACTCCCAGACAATTCACTCCCAGACAATTTACTCCCAGACAATTCACTCCCAGACAATTCACTCCCAGACAATTCACTCCCAGACAATTCACTCCCAGACAATTCACTCCCAGACAATTCACTCCCAGACAATTCACTCCCAGACAATTCACTCCCAGACAATTCACTCCCAGACAATTCACTCCCAGACAATTCACTCCCAGACAATTCACTCCCAGACAATTCACTCCCAGACAATTCACTCCCAGACAATTCACTCCCAGACAATTCACTCCCAGACAATTCACTCCCAGACAATTCACTCCCAGACAATTCACTCCCAGACAATTCACTCCCAGACAATTCACTCCCAGACAATTCACTCCCAGACAATTCACTCCCAGACAATTCACTCCCAGACAATTCACTCCCAGACAATTCACTCCCAGACAATTCACTCCCAGACAATTCACTCCCAGACAATTCACTCCCAGACAATTCACTCCCAGACAATTCACTCCCAGACAATTCACTCCCAGACAATTCACTCCCAGACAATTCACTCCCAGACAATTCACTCCCAGACAATTCACTCCCAGACAATTCACTCCCAGACAATTCACTCCCAGACAATTCACTCCCAGACAATTCACTCCCAGACAATTCACTCCCAGACAATTCACTCCCAGACAATTCACTCCCAGACAATTCACTCCCAGACAATTCACTCCCAGACAATTCACTCCCAGACAATTCACTCCCAGACAATTCACTCCCAGACAATTCACTCCCAGACAATTCACTCCCAGACAATTCACTCCCAGACAATTCACTCCCAGACAATTCACTCCCAGACAATTCACTCCCAGACAATTCACTCCCAGACAATTCACTCCCAGACAATTTACTCCCAGACAATTCACTCCCAGACAATTCACTCCCAGACAATTCACTCCTCGACCAAGAACTTGTAGTCCGCGGCACAACATGAAGTTTGGAGATGGTTACAGAATACTACTTTTTGCCTCTTTCAAACCATATATAAATGAGAACTTTGGATGATGTAATTGTCATAAATGACATTCTTTGTCCACATAATCCATGAAGTATGCCTTCTACAGAAGTGTTCATCTCTTATGATCGTAGTGAAAAGGGACATGTGGTAAGTCTGCATTGCAACAAAGAGTTGATTGATATGATAATGAGAAAGAGGAAGGAAAATTAATGGGAGTAAAAAAGACATGATCACAGAGAGAGAAAAGCTTAATGAGTAATGAGAGTTGATATTTGGGAGAGTCTGACGAAATGCTCTACCAGTACAAACACAACCATTACACAGAGTACACATAAAACCTCTCTCTCTAGCTCTCTCTCTAATCTCAACTTTGAATATCATTGTTCTGCATAGCATCGCCAACCAGGTCCTATCTGGTATCGATCATAGAGTGAAGTTATACTAGTGGAAACGTACTAGAGTAAGAAATATGTAATGAAGAATATTGCGATTGAAATAGCGAATCATATAATGACTAACTGAGACCAGCGAATTAATGACTGATTAATGGGTTATGTAGATAAATTATTTATTTATTTCTATTTTGAAGAGAGATTGTGGGTGGAGTCTTCTCGCGAGACTCTCGATCTTCTCTTCGGCTGACGAGGAGAAGATTCTAGGGACGAATCGGATCATTGAGAGGCTCGCGTAGTCATCTGCAGAAGGGGTGGAGTCGGGATTTTCGCAAGGCGATGGGTGTCTTCGATGACGCGTACGTGCAGGAGATTCTGGAGATGAAGTTTAAGGCAATGCATTTGGAAAGTTTTGTTCAAAATTTTTGATGGTATCTGACATCGGTCTTTACAAGTATTTTGTAATTAAAAAAAAAAGAATTATCAATTGGCTCTGAATTGTGATTAGCTTCCGATTACGATTCAACTGTTTTCGATTCAACTGTTTTCGAAATCAACTATTTCAACTACTGTCTGTGCATTGAATTTTTTTCAAACTAGTTTTCGAGTGTTCTCACTGTACGACACATTTTCATCGTCTTCGTTTTCTTTGCCGATGCTTTTGAAATTTTTGAAAAATAAGAGAGTCGTGTAACATTGTAAACACTCATCAGTTACTGAGCTTAATTATATATAAATTTTAAAAAAACTACAAGCGGAACAATCGAATTTAAAAAGGAACCTTAATTAATATATAATTACAAAAAAAACTATAAACGGAACAATTAAATCAATCAATCAATCATTTATTCCAATTCACATGATAGAATAGCACATACGTACATGCATTGATGAACTTGGATTGCTGTCACGGATGTGAGTTCAGCTAAATACAAAAAGGAACCTTGAATAATATATAATTACCAAAAAACTACAAACGGAAACAAACGAAAACTTCCCCCTTACGCTACACCAATCTACACCCATCCCCTGTACCCTCCCCAAACCTACCCCCTTCTCCCATACTCTCTGGAACGTCCATAGACCCAGCCAATGGATCACCCATCAACCCTGCCACTGGATCACACATCATCCCAGCCAATCTATCGCTCATCAACATTGCCAATCAATTGAACGCCGACTCCCGTCGCGAGGAAATCTACAAACAAGCCGTCTTCAACGAAAACCCCGACGGCATCAGTCCAATCAGAAGAAGAAAGGGAAGTCTTCACGAGCCCGACGGACCTATTGCGATATGGCTCAGAAAGGTGTTCCCGACGATTGAGAATGTCTGCCATGCATGAGTTCCCCGATGTATTCGCAACTCATGGTGTGCTAGACCTCAATCTCCAACAACACCCTCTTCAGCCCGAAAAGGCTGATTCTTCAGGTTCCCGGAAAAATCTGAGGCATCATTGACCTCTGCATGGTGGAATTCTATCGGCCAGAGGATTTCACCAGTCACAACATTGTCCATGTGGCAGTCCCCATAGGGAAAGAATGTCCTGGAGGTAAGGACTTGGAGACCATTTTTGAAATCTACAAGGATTACAGGGAGGATTGAATTGTTTTATCACACAATGTATGATAGAGCATAATAGGGTTTCTGAGAAGATGAAATCTTATGAGGAGTGAGGGTTGCAGAGGCTTCAGGCGACAATATAAGATGGTTTTTTTAAACTGAGGTCTGTTGAGAGTCGTTACAAAGCGGCCATTCAAGTAGGACGAAGAAGGAAATCATTACGGCAGGGTTTATTTATGGACGTTACATCGCAGCCGTTTCGGGGGAAAGAGAAGAGCAAAAATGTAAGGCCGGATAAGAAGAGCAAAGGATAAGAAGGCCGACCAGTTGCTTGTGGTGCACTGCACCCGAAGCAACAGGTCGGTATTCGTGGTCGTGAAACTCTTCATGGAGTTTCACGACCTTTCAAAAAGAAAAGCGTTCTGTGTATATGAGAAAGAGAGCGGAATCAAAATGAAAGAATTCATCGCGGAGCTCTAATTGTCAGTTTTCAAACATTCATAAATTTTTTAGATAAAGTAAGTTGCAAAATATTAGTTAGAATGTATTGTTTAATGCAGCCATATGACCTAGTCTTTAACACATTCGTAATGAAATGGTTTTTTTAAAATATAATTTATTTATGTCTCTATTCTCATGTAAAGCAGTCACACAATCCGTCTTCGTACCAAATCTGAATAACAACGGTTTTCAATTTTAGAAGAGCAGTCAACTGCGTCTCGACCCTCCGTGTGAACCTCTTCCGTCTTCACTCTTCTCGCCTCCAAAATCGCCTCCCATCTCCTCGCTTCACTTTCCTAGCCTTTGAACCCAACAAATGGGGACGCCATTTTCGCAGGTGTGTGTATTTGTGTTAACATTGTAACTTCATCTTCATATTTAGTTTTTATTTATTTATCATTAATCGGTAAATACTATTTTTGTTTACCTACCGTTATGCCAAGTCTGTAAAATTTATATAACGTGTCTTTGACTATTTTATATTACTGTTATCGTTTGATATTCTTTACATCAAGTATATAAAACTTTGTTATATATGTGTTTTAGTTTTCCAAAACATATCAAACAACGAACACCACCAAACATAGACCGAAATTGCAAATAAGGTTATACCTCTTTCTCACGGTAGTAATACAACAGACAGTGCAGAGTGGCATTGTGTTAAATTCTCTATCTGTTTTTTGGAGAGAGTGAAAAAAAGAGAGAGAAAGCAAGAGTGACACGTTAACTTGTTCAAACTAAAGCCACTCAGGTAGCTTTGAGATTTGCTCCTCTTTCTGGACTGCCACTCAAAGTTTATGGATAGTCTGACAGTATGCACCAAATTGATCCTTATTGTAATGTTTTCAAGCATCAGCATGTGTAGACTCGTCCATAATAACAGTATTTTGCTGTGAAATCAATGATTGATGTTACTGAATGCGTTTACTCTGTCTAATCTGAAGCTAAGAAAGCTTTCTGAAAAAATTTTCTGTCGCCAGGTTAAGAAAGTTTCACCATCGATTTGATTGTTGATATTCGTGAAAGTAGACTTTTTGTCATATTTTCAGCATCAGAAAGGGTACTCTGCCTGGAAAACATTGGGTAGCCGCCTTTGTAAAAGATTTTAACGTTGCAGAATACTCTGATTCCAACGAATATGAGTGTTTGAATGTCCTAAAAATGGCTGTCCACCTAGGTAGAAATATTTCCTTACTGCATTCATGAAATTTTAGCATTGTGGTAACTTTTTTCTTTATTTTTTTCACAACAGACGTGAAGGTAAAAGCGTTCGACATTTGCGAAAACACTTTCATCGTAGGAGCTTGAGCAAAACTATTTGATAACGTATAAATGATACTTAAATTATCTCAAGTCATGTATGAATAGTTGAAAGCGGTCAGAATGCCTCATTTACTTCATCCTGTCTAGTTTCAAAAATGGTTATATGCTACTGTTTCAACAATGTTAATTTATCAATCTAAAGTCCAAAAAAAGGTTTGATTTCATTGCCATTGGTTGATGTACTTTCTCTCGAGTACTTTTCTCTCGACAGAACTGGATAGCTGATATTGAATCTTTTTTGTAAGTTCATTTGATGCTTCATGAAGTTTCTAAGATCTTGATGCACAATACGCTAGTTAGTTCGTTGATCGTCAATTTATTCGCTTACTCTGTCATTCATTTCTTTGTTCATTACACACAGAGAAAAATTTATCACTTTTGATACATTTTCTGAACAATATAAAGGGGACGATGTGGTTAATGCCCTTTATATTGTTCAGTCTGTAGTAAAACTCACCCTAACTCGCCCTAATTCGTGAACTGCGAAACTGTTCACTTGTGGTTAATAATATTGTTCACTTACAAAAAAGTGTGCAGTATTAAACCTCGCCCATAACTTGCGAGATTTTCTTCCTTTTTCTCTTTTCTTTCTTTCGAATCAAAACAAAAATTGCTTTTTTATTTGGAATGTAATGAACACTTTAAATCAACAAACTTTTTTCCAACAAGCATGATAAAAATTTTAAACAAGCATTTACGGAATAACCAAAGAAAAATATTTCATCAAAATTTTCCATCACAATATCGATGAACACAAACAGAAGAGCCAAAGCTGATTAAAAAAAATCAAGGTTCTCTGTAATGGGTAACTGGTTTTTTTTAACAAAAAAACAACAAGCATGATTCGATCATTGTCGAAATAACGAGAAGAAAAGATTTCAATAATCTCAACAAATAAAAACCAGACGAGTTGAAGCACAATTAAAATATTACACAGTTCTTTCTATTTCAAAAAAAAATTTATTGAGCATGATGCGATGAAAGGAAAACCATTTCTAGCTTTTGTTGTTCAGATCACTCTGTGGTACTCTCCTCCCCAATGAAATCAATCTCCTCCCCAATGAATTTGGTGTACGATGTTGCTCCTGTTCTCTCTCATTTTCCTCCTCATCTCTTTCGCTGTTATTTTTACATTAAAATAAGGGTAATTGTCCAGATCTACGTAGACTCCGCTCTTCCCCGTCGGTGGCGGAGTCACGGATTTATGACTACTCTTAGGCTTAGTAATAGTTTACGCTAACGAGGCCGTACGGCTTAGGCTAACGAGACCGTTAAAAAAATTAGTCATAAATCCGCGACTCAGCCCGTCGAGGGGGGAGAGGGGCGGATCCTACGTCGATCTACATAAATACCTTTTATGGTTCTTATCTTGAGTAGCAAATCAATAAAAACGGAATTTGAAAACACGAGGAAAAAATAAAACACCATTATTAAGTTTTTAAGTAATTTTTTCTCTCATTCTTACCCTGCGCTGATCTTCTGATGAGTTCATTTCTCACCTGCAAGCATTCGGAGTCATCAGAAAAGACATGATCACCTAATATTTTTGGCATTCTCGAAAGATCAAATCTAAACTTTGAAGAATTCAACAAAAAAAAAACGAAATCTCCTTTGTTGAAATTAAAATACATGTGAAGTAATATACTCAACCTCAACCATAGCAGTCAAACTGAGACAATAAAATACGGCTTAGGTAAAACATACTGATAAATATATAATGTTCAGTTCCTGCGCTCTCAGCGCAACCAAAAATGTTCAAAATGTGATCAATATGCGTGGAACCTTAGTATTGGTGATCAATTTTTTTTCTGTGTGTTTTTCAAGAACACCGAACTCCGGAAAGTGGATGGCTTCAAGTACCTCGGATTCTACATCACCGCAGACCTAGACCCCAAGGCTACAGTTGCTGCGAGAGTCAATGCTGCCTGGCTCAAATGGAGAGAATCAACCGGTGTACTATGCGACAAGCGAATGCCTGACAGACTGAAAAGTAAAATTTACCGATCAGTTGTCAGACCAGTAGCGTTGTACGGCCTCGAATGTTCTCCATGCACAGCAAAGACTATACAGATGCTGCATGTTATGGAGATGAAAATGCTGAGATGGAGCCTCGGACTCACTCGTCTAGACATGGTGCGAAATGAAACCATTCGAGATCGTCTGGGCATCGCCCCTATATCTGAAAAGCTTCGAGAGTCAAGGCTGAGATGGTACGGGCACGTGATAAGATCAAATCCCCATTCCGTTTCTCAATCGTCCTGGAACCTCGAAGTAGAGGGCAAAAGACCCAGAGGCAGACCCAAAACTAGGTGGCGAGACTGCATCGAAGTAGACATGAACACGACCGGGCTGAAGACTGAAGACGCAGCTGATCGGGTGAAATGGCGTGGTGCAGTCTACAAAGCGGACCCTGCCCGGCGGCGGGATAAACGCTAGGAAGAAGAAGAAGAAGACATTAATATAAATATAGTTTATTCATTTTTGTGTTGATTTTTTTTTCGATGTGTCTTAACAGATTAAGAAAAGAGAATTCTACTTTTCCGGACGGTATCCTAAATGGTTTCCTCAAGAAGGGCAGCTTTAGCTATTTCAGTATCATTTTCAATAATGTTTAATAGCTTTCTAATTTCACTCAACCACTAGGTACACAGCTTTCGACATCATTCCGCATGACCTCTTACTAACCGAACTAGGAAGATTTAAAATGGTTTGTGTGCCTTTGAATGGATAATGTCTTTTTTAACGAACTTGACCAAATCGGTTATGATCAACCAATCATTTTCTCAAGATTACAGCGTTAAACTCGGCGTACCACAAATGTAGTATATTAGGGTCTCTTCTCTTTCTTTTCTATATAAATGACTTGCTTACCCCCCTCCCAAAAAGAGCTCACTGTATACTTTATGCAGATGACGTTAAAATCTCCACTGAGAACGACTTTGGT